>ML285999.1:43823-130438 GCA_005239495.1 Nicotiana undulata
GGGGGGGGGGGGGGGGGGGAGAAGCTATCCTTACAGCTAATTGACTACTCAACAGAATACCCCACAACAAAACACAATCTATTCCATATGAAAAATAGAAAGGAAGAAAATCCAACTTGAAATATTTCAAAGTGTGGTGGTGTTTAGCAAAGGTACAAGTACCTTCACCCAAAAGGGTAAAAATCGAACCATAAACTATGGATTGTATTTTTATTCGATGTGTTACAAACAATAAAGCATGTCGGTTTTTGGTTCATAAATCCGATAATCCCTAAATTCATGTTAATACAGTTATTTAATCATATAAGGTTGAATTTTTAAAAGCATTTATTCCTATAATACTGAATGGAAGTCGTCAACTGAAATATTTAAATTATCACGGGAAGAACCAAAGGAAAATACTCCAAGTGAAGAGGATACAATTCGTAGCAAACGTAATAGAAATATCTACTTCCTTTGGACCATATTTTGTGACATTCTTGCTTGAAATTGAGCCTCAAAGTTTCAAAGTAGCTTTGTCATCTTCCGATTAAAAATTTTGAAAAAAGGCAGCCAATAGTGAGATTCAATCAAATTTGGATAACCATACATGGGAATTGGTTGATCTTCCTCCAGGAAATAAGCCTTTAGGTTCGAAATGGATCGTTTAGAGGAAAATGAAAGTTGATGGCATTATTGACAAATGTAAGACAAGACTTGTTGTCAAAGGTTATAGCAAAATAAAGGCCTTGATTGCTTTGACAGTTACTCTGTAGTAACGAGGATAACATCTATTAGGGTGTTAGTAGAACTGGAGGCCGAGTATGGTCCTGAAATCCATCAAATGGATGTTAAAACAGCTTTCTTAAATAGAAAGTTGGAGGAAAATATATACATGGAACAACTTGAGGGTTGTGTAGTTCCTAGTAAAGAAAAGAAAGTGTGCAAGCTAGTTAAGTCGCTATATGGACTTAAACAAACACCCAAACAATGGCATGCTAAATTTGACCAAACAATATTGGCAAATGATTTTAAAATTAACGAGTGTGACAAATGTGTTTACATTAAAAACACTCAAGTTCATGAAGTCATTATTTTTATATGTTGATGACATGTTGATAATTAGCAAAGACATGGCAAATATAAATGCTACTAAGTGCATGCTGGCTAGTAAATTCGACATGAAAGACTTAGAAGTTACTGATGTGATCTTAGGAATCAAAATTCACAAGACTCCACAAGGTATAGCATTATCACAATCTCACTTTATTGAAAAAGTACTTGACAACTTCAAATATTTGGATTTCAAGATTGCCAAGACTCTAATTGATGTGAGTTACGACTTCAAAAGAATGAAAGTGATGGTGACTCATAACTGGACTATGCAAGAGTATTGGAAAGTTTGATTTATATCATAAATTGTACGCGACCGGATATAGCATGTGCTATTAGCAAATTGAGTCGGTTTACAAGTAATCCCAATCAGATACATTGGATGGCAATGAAACAAGTTTTGGGGTATCTTAAACATACCCAAGACTATGCTCTACATTATAACAAATATCCCTCTGTGATTGAGGGATATAGTAATGAAAATTAGATCGCCAGATTATCTGATAAAATCCACGAGCGTAATTTTTTTCACAATTGGGGGTGGAGTAGTGTCATAGAAATCATCCAAACATACGTGAAATCGCCCGTTCTACGATGGAATCTGAATTCATAGCTTTAGACAAGGCTGGTGAAGAAGCTGAATGGCTCTGAAATTTCATGGAAAATATTCTATTTTGACACAAACATTAGGAACCTATATGTATACATTTTGATAGTTAAGCGGCAATAGGTAAGGCCGGGAGCGTTAAGTATAACTGAAAAATCTTATCACATACGACGGAGACACAATACCATTAGACAACTAGTCTCTAGTGGTGTTATCACGATTGACTATGTGAAGTCAAGAGATAACATGCCAGATCCACTTACAAAATGTCTATCTAGAGAGGTAGTTAAAATATCATTGAATGGAATGAGGTTAAGGCCTAGGACACGTCATCATGGCTGTAACTCTACCTAGCAGACTGGAGATCCCAATGTCTAGGTTCAAAGAGATCAAAAGAATTTATGAATGATGGTTAAATATTGTCAAATAACTCAACCCATTCTCGTGATGAAGACAATATTAAAAATCATGATAAAACATTAAGGCTTTTTTATGAGTCAATAAAGTTGAAGCTTCTTAATGATGTACTAAGTCTGGCAGGAAATGATCAGATAGTGTGTCTATAAGACTACACGTTTAGAAATCACCTATGTTAGTGTGAAGTATAAGCCGCTTTAAGGGGAACGAAAGTAAAGGCCCATTCCCTAAGCACTCGTGGAACCACGCGGTGTTCATGACTGAAACGAACACAACCGTGAGAACCGTAGATGGTTAAGGGTTGATTGTGTGACTTATGTTGTCTAGGTATACAACAAATCTCGACTGTTCAAAGATATCAAATCTACCGATTGATCGAGTATATCTGATATAAGTTCACTACGAAAAGTTCAAAAGAAAACCTACTTATCCAGATACAATTAATACTTGATTCTAAATCACACACTCATTTGTGCGTTCCTTTGTCTTATAGCCATTTTCTATTTATCTGGGGGGTTGTTGGGATTGTAAATTGGTGAATAGCAAATGGAGGGAAGAAATGTAAAGGGAAAGTGAGTTGTTCCCTTATGCTTTGGAAAGCGCAATTGTCCCTCATTGATAGTGGAAAGAAACGAGAATGTGCTCATATTAAGAAAACACTTCTCTTGGTATAAAATGAGTTGGAAAGAAGGTAAGCGCACCGTCATCTTCTTCACTCGCCCGGCTCGGCTTCGACTTCAGATTTGGATTTGGATATGGTTGAAGATCGACTAATTGATTATTTTTTTGGATAAAATGTCTTTCAATTATTTAATTAATTATCGAAAAGTCAACTCGGAATAACCAAGTACATTCACGACACGACCCCGTCTGTTTCTTTCCCGGATATTTTTAAATTATTTTTTCGGAATACTTTAAACATTCCCGCCTGTTTCAACAGCCATGGCTATTTCTGAAAGGTTGCAATTCTTCAAAAAACAGTGCCAGAAAATGGCTATAAATCTTCTTTGATCCCAGAATTTTTCCTTACAAAGATTTCTGCACTTATTCTTCCTCTTCTGCACAAATAAATTCCAGTATGATTTATAGCCATTAAGTGGTTCGCAGTTCACCAGCGTTTTAGGTATCGATACTCCAGTGAGTTAAATCATTCTATCTTAGGAGGATAATATTTTAACACCTTGGGTACTTGAGGAGAATCATTTTCTAAGGACACACTATGCATTCAGTGGGCTCGATTTCATTCCAAAATTTATTTTCAGATTTTGTTTTGATTATTTCGAGATTCTTATTTACTTTTGATTTTCTGTTTCTGTTTTCTGTTACAAAATGTTTATTGTTTCATAATATTGTAGTTAATACAAACTAATAACAACAAATACACCGTTTGCGCAAAAGCTACTGAGTTTACCCCTAAAGCTAGGCTACTAGCTCCGCCCTTGATAGTAACTGAGAGAGTCTCCAACGCCCATAGATCCAAAGCTTTCAACGCGCTCGCCCACAAACACAATGCAGATCCCTATCAATAATAGGCCGAATTGGTAGGGAGAAGTCTAGGGACTGAATGTTCAGAGGGAGCTTACTTACAAAATTAAAAGAAGATAGGCCGGTCAAAAAAATGTACAAGGCACAATGGGCTTTCTGCTCACAACACCATCCTACAAAGTAAGATGTTGATATGATGAGTGATGCCTTTATATTAAATAGCTCTCAACTTAACGTCTTCAGATAGTGAAGTATGATCTTGTGTTGGTATTTGGTACTCGTTAATTGCCAAACAAATAGGATCACCAGCATTTCTAGCAACCAACAATTACAGTGATGTCTTCTTTAAAAATGAAATAATCAAGTGTCATGCGAAACCTAGTAAAGCAAATCCTAAACGATGATAAATCAGACAACAAAAGAGAAATACATCAAAAGTGACACAAATATTTAACATGGTTCGGTCAATTGACATACGTCCACCAATGGAGATGAGCAATCCACTATATAAAAAGAGTGTACAAAATATTGAGAGAACAACGGCAAACACAAGTGACACTCTAACACTTGTCACTAAAATTTATCCCCCTATACAAGACTCTCAAACCCCTTATGGATTCATTGTGGATGCTACTTAATAAGAAGGAAGTATCCTCAATTTATAGAAGTCCAAATATTTTCCTCCAACAAAAGGGAATAGTCAAATATAGAAGTTTTATAATTTCCTTCTAAGTAAAGGAAAACTCAATTATGATCAATATGTAGTCCTTTCCTTCAACAGATTGAAAAACCAAATATGGTAATAAAATCAGAACAAACACCTAACCATCTTTGTCTTCATTTCCCACAACCTCTTATTGCATACTCTGGTATGCTTCTTTCTTACCTAGCTAGACAGTTGGTCTCCCCAAACTGTGTACTTTCTCGTAGTGGAAAATGTTCAAGAATATGAAAGGCGGTGCCACAAGCCTTTACATTTAGTCACTAGTAAATATTCTTGAAGGCTAACACACTTAATAAGCTACATATATGTTACAATATCCTCATGTCATTAGTAAGAACTGCCGCGCCCCCTTTTTCTCGCGAAATCAAGTCGACTTTTTTTGGGACAACTCGTTTCCTTTTGGAAAAAAGGGTACAAGAAGGTAAAGAGTCGTCACCTAACGGATTAAGGTGCGTTAGGGCACCTATTGCAAATAACTCATGAAACCGATTTGTGTTACCAGAGATTGGGCAAGGGCTTGAAATTACCTTGAGGGAAAGGTGTTAAGCACCCCTCGAGGTCCACAACGGTGGGTCCCGGCCAAACTTACTTTGTGAAATAGTCATTTAACAAATAAGTAGTCTAAGACCACATATGTAAATAAGATGAAGGAATTTTAACAGATAAGCAGTCTAAGCGCACATATGTAAATGGGATAAGGGAAGTCCTAGGTTTGTTAGCCTATAGGATCACATCTGTACAATACCCGGTAATCCTTCCTCAACTAGAGAGGCTACTGTCACGACCCGAAATCCCACCTTCAGGCCGTGATGGCGCCTAACATTGAACCCGCTTGACAAGCCAATGTTTGAACTAAATAAACTCATTAACAACTAAAATGAACAAGATAACTAAGGCAACGGTTGTCAACAATATGAAAGTTAACTGAGTTCAAAACAATATAGCAAACTTCAAAATAAAACCGATAAATATAACCCATAACTGGTATCACATACTCACGAACTGTCTATGAGATTACTAAATACAATGGTCTGAAAATAAGTACATATGACTGTCTTTGAAACTAAAGGATAAGACAGAACTGAAAGAGAAGGGTAGAAGGTGACGCCAAGGCCCACGAACGTCTGCGGGTCTACCTCGATGTCTCCTGAATGGACTGGTGGAATGCTCCCTCCGTCAGTGTCCACCAGGTCCGACTGCGTAGTCTGCACAACATAAAGAGGTGCAGGTGTAGCATCAGTACAACCGACCCCATGTACTGAGTAAGTGCTGAGCCTAACCCCGGCGAACTAGTGACGAGGCTAGGATCGACAACCATATACACCTGTGAAATTCTATAATATAACAGGAAAATATCGACGAAATAAACAAGTAAATACATATACGGGGAGAACATGCTGGGGGTAAAATGGGACAACAATAACTAAACAGCAGGACGAGTAATAATTGAAATGCAGAAGTAAGGCAGGAAATAACAACTCAAAACAAGTAAATATACAGAAAAAGGCACGGCATGACCCCTCGTGCATAGCCTCACAATCACTCGGTATGGAATGTCCCCTCGTGTGTAAATAATAAAGACACTCGACACGGAATGTCCCCTCGTGCATAAATAATAATAATCACTTGGCACGGAATGTCCTCCCGTGCAATAAATAATAATAATCACTCGGCACGGAATGTCCCCTCGGGCAATAAATAATAAAAACTCGGCACGGAATGTCCCCTCGTGCAATAAATAATAAACACTCGGCACGGTATGGGCCAACACATTGCCTGGCCCGAATACGATCATACAACGAAGAACGGGCCACGGTATGGGCCAACACACTGCCCATTTCAGAAACCTCCAACCTCTCAAATCAGTTGGCTAAAGCCTGAACATCCAACGCAAGAGGTCTCTCCCCGACTGATAAATAAGCTAGACTGCCCATACTGACTGACATCCGGCTCAAAGCATCGGCCACCATATTGGCCTTCCCCGGATGATAAAGAATGGTAATATCATAATCCTTCAGTAACTCTAACCACCTTCTCTGCCTCATGTTCAACTCCTTTTTCTTGAATAGATACTGTAAACTCTTATGATCCGTGAACACCTCACATGGCATCCCATACAGATAGTGCCTTCAAATCCTTAATGCATGAACAATAGCTGCAAGCTCCAGATCATGAACTGGATAGTTCTTCTCATGAATCTTAAACTGACGAGAAGCATAGGCTTTAACTTTGCCATCCTGCATCAACACTGCACGAATCCCAACCCGTGAAGCATCACAATACACGGTATACAGTCCTGAACCTGTGGGCAACACTAACACTGGTGCCGTGGTCAAGTCTGTCTTGAGCTTCTGAAAGCTCGCCTCACACTCATCAGACCACCTGAACTGAGCACACTTCTGGGTCAACCTGGTCATCGGGGCTGCGATAGATGAAAAGCCCTCCACAAATCGGCGATAATAACCTGCTAAGCCCAAGAAACTCCGAATCTCTGTAGCTGAAGTGGGCCTAGGCCAATCTCTGACTGCTGAAATCTTCTTGGGATCCACCTGAATACCCTCTGACGAAACCACGTGGCCTAGAAATGCAACTGAACTCAACCAAAACTCACATTTGGAGAATTTGGCATACAACTGTCTATCCCTCAGAGTCTGGAGGACAACTCTAAGGTGTTGTTCATGCTCCTCTCGGCTGTGAGAGTATATCAATATATCATCAATGAAAACAATAACGAACGAGTCCAAATAAGGTCTGAACACCCGGTTCATCAACGCCATAAAAGCAGCGGGGGCATTTTTCAATCCGAATGACATCACCAAGAACTCATAATGCCCATAACAAATGCGAAAAGCCGTCTTAGGAACATCGGACACCCTAATCCTCAGTTGATGGTAACCAGACCTCAAGTCAATCTTGGAAAACACTGTATCACCATGAGGCTAGTCAACTAGATCATCAACCCTCGACAGAGGATACTTATTCTTAATATTAACCTTATTCAGCTGCCGGTAGTCAACACACATCCTCATTGAGCCATCTTTCTTCTTAACGAACAACACTGGAGCACCCCAAAGAGAAACACTAGGCCTAATGAATCCTTTATCCAACAAATCCTGCAACTGCTCCTTGAATTCCTTCAACTCTGGCGGGGCCATACGATACGGCAGAATAGAAATGGGCTGAGTGCCCTAAGCCACCTCAATACAAAAGTCAATATCCCTCTCGGGTGGCATACCTGGCAGGTCAGCAGGGAAAACCTCTGGAAACTCACGAACCACAGGCACAGACTCCATAGGAGGAACCTCAGCACTAGAATCACGAACATAGGTCAGATAGGCCAAACAACCCATCTCGACCATGCGCCGAGCCTTCATATATGAAATAACTCTGCCAGAAAAATGGCTAGGAGTCCCTCTCCACTCCAAGCGAGGCATACCTGGCAAGGCCAAGGTCACTGTCTTGGCGTGACCGTCCAGAATAGCATGATAGGGAGATAGCCAATCCATCCCCAATATAACGTCAAAGTCCACCATATCTAGGAGCAAAATATCAACCCGAGTCTCCATACCACCAATAACTACTAAGCAAGCACGCTAGACTCGATCTACCACAATAGAATCACCCACCGGGGTAGACACATATACAGGAGCACTCAGGGAATCACGGGACATGCTCAAATAAGGGGCAAAATATGAAGACACATAAGAGAAGGTAGAACCTGGATTGAATAATACCGAAGCATCTCGGCTGCTAACTGGAACCGTACCTGTGATAACTGCATCAGAGGCCTCAGCCTCAGGCCTGGACGGAATATCATAGCATCAGGGCGGAGCCCCTCTAACCTGCACATCTTTGGGTCTACCTGCTACGGGCTGACCCCTACCTTTCATGACCTGCCCTCCACCTCTATGAGTCTGACCTCCACCTCTAGCACCACGACCTCCCCTAGCTGGCTGAGGGGGCGAGGGTGCACCTAATGCGGGAACCATGGCATGGGAACCCTGATACTGAGAACCACCAACACCTCGGGGGAAAAACCTGGAAATATGCCCCATACCACCACAAGTTAAGAAAGACTTCGACTGCTGAGAATACTGACCCTGGAACTGTCCCTGACGACTAGAATGGCCACCTTGATAGCTCTGAATCGATAGTGCACTGATGGGAGCTGAAGGTGCACTGCGGGATACCTGGAGCGCCGACTGATAAGGCCTAGGGGGATGAACTCTACCAAAGGAATCTCTGCCTCCAGATGAGGCACCATTGAATCGGCCGAAATGATGAGGTCTCTTGTCAGACCCCTGACCACCACCGTGGGATAATACCATCTCAATGCGCCTTGCCACTTCGGCTGCATCCTGAAATGAGATATCAGTACCCGTCTCCCTGGCCATCTGAAGTCTGATAGGTTGAACCAGACCCTCAATAAATCTCTAAACCCTCTCCCGATCAGTGGGGTGTATCATAATAGCATGCCTGGCTAGGATGATGAACCTTGTCTCGTACTGAGTGACAAACATAGATCCCTACTGGAGGCGCTCAAACTGCCTCTGAAGATCCTCCCTCTGAGTAACTGGAAAGAACTTCCCCAAGAATAACTCGGAGAACTGAGCCCAAGTCAAGTGCAGACCCAGTTGGCCTGGTCAAGCAATAGTCTCTCCACTAAGTCTTAATGGAACCCGAAAGAAGAAAAGTAGCAAAATCCACTCCATAGGACTCCACAATGCCCATGTTCCGAAGAACCTCATAACAGCTATCCAAATAACCCTGGGGACCCTCTGATGGTGCACCAGTAAATGTAGTAGTGAATAACTTGGTGAACCGATCCAATCTCCATAGAGCATCTGCTGACATAGCTGCACCCTCGGCTACCTGTGTCACAATACCCGGCTGAGCTACTCCAGCTGTCTGAGGTGCTGGAGCCTGAAACTGAGTGGCAAACTTCTCTGGGGTGTGGATAACAGGAGTCTGGGTCACTCTCCCAGCCTGAGAATCAGTTGGTGTAGTAGGAAGAAGACCGGCATGAGCCACACTCTCCATGAGTCCCACCAAGCGGACAAGAGCGTTCTGAAGCATCGGGGTAGCAATGAACCCCTCTGGGACCTGAGCTGGTCCAATTGGGACTGTCTGAATAGGAACCTCACCGGCAAAGTCTACCTGTGGGTCCTCTACTAGGGTTGCTACTTTGGGCTGAACCCTGCCCCGACCTCTAGCACGGCCTCGACGACAGCCCCTCGTAGGAGCTACAATAGGAGGATCAGGCTGCTGGTCGGTCGATGAGGAAGCACGCATCCTCGCCATTTGCAAGAGAGTAGAATAGAGACTCAATTAGTATTTAGAAGTCAAAAAGCACGATAGAGAATGAAAGATATGAAGTTATTCCTAACTTGCAGCCTCTGGGGGATAAGTACAGACGTCTCCGTACCGATCCCTCAGCCTCTACCAAGTTGTCCTTGAGTTGTGATACCTAAGCGACCTAGGGATCTGATACCAACTTGTCACGACCCGAAATCCCACCTT
Source organism: Nicotiana undulata (assembly GCA_005239495.1). Classification (NCBI taxonomy): domain Eukaryota; kingdom Viridiplantae; phylum Streptophyta; class Magnoliopsida; order Solanales; family Solanaceae; genus Nicotiana; species Nicotiana undulata. The sequence continues at coordinate 53,669 of ML285999.1, forward strand.
CAGGCCGTGATGGCGCCTAACATTGAACCCGCTAGACAAGCCAATGTTTGAACTAAATAAAATCATTAACAACTAAAATGAACAAGATAACTAAGGCAACGGAGGTCAACAATATGAAAGTTAACTGAGTTCAAAACAATATAGCAAACTTCAAAATAAAACCCATAAATATAACCCAGAACTGGTATCACATAGTCACGAACTGTCTATGAGATTACTAAATACAATGGTCTGAAAATAAATACATATGACTGTCTTTGAAACTATAGGATAAGACAAAACTGAAAGAGAAGGGTAGAAGGTGATGCCAAGGCCCACGAACGTCTGCGGGTCTACCTCGATGTCTCCTGAATGGATTGGTGGAATGCTCCTTCCGTCAGTGTCCACCGGGTCCGGCTACGTAGTCTGCACAACATAAAGAAGTGCAGGTGTAGCATCAGTACAACCGACCCCATGTACTGAGTAAATGTCGAGCCTAACCCCGGCGAAGTAGTGACGAGGCTAGGATCGACAACCATATACACCTGTGAAATTCTATAATATAACAGGAAAATATCGACGAAATAAACAAGTAAATACATATATGGGGAGAACATGCTGGGGGTAAAATGGGACAACAATAACTAAACAGCAGGACAAGTAATAATTGAAATGCAGAAGTAAGGCAGGAAATAACAACTCAAAACAAGTAAATATACAGAAAAAGGCACGGCATGACCCCTCGTGTATAGCCTCACAATCACTCGGCACAGAATGTCCCCTCGTGCGTAAATAATAAAGACACTCGGCATGGAATGTCCCCTCGTGCATAAATAATAATAATCATTCGGCACAGAATGTCCCCTCGTGCAATAAATAATAATAATCACTCAGCACGAAATGTCCCCTCGTTCAATAAATAATAAACACTCGGCACGGAATGTCCCCTCGTGCAAATAATAAACACAACAATATAATGTAAAAACTAACAATAAGAATCCTTAAGTGTACAGAAATACTCAATAAATTTCTATCATCCTGGCAAGGGACTCAGCTATAACCAAACTCGCTCAGAAGTATAATTTCAACAGTAAAAGCCTCAACTGAACAATTAATCAATAACTTCCCACGTCATGAAACATCATAAATGTATCACTTCTAAAGCACCAATTATTCATAACACAGAGAATATGAAGAACACGGTATAATTTATCACATTTGACTCACGGGCATGCTTGACCACAACATATAGGTACGCGTCACCTCACCTATACGTTGGACATGAATTACATATAGCAAGTAAGACCCTATACCTATTCCCTCAAGCTAAGGTTATGCCCAACACTTACCTCGGCTCCAAAATGCAAGTCAAGCCTCAATCGCAGCCTTTCCTCTCGAATCCAACCCCGAATTGATAATATCTAGACATAATCGATTTATTAACATCAATAATTACTCAATAAACCAATTCCAAAGCCTAATTATACATTTCTATCATCCTTCCAAAAATACCAAAATTCCACCTCAAGCCCGCACGCTCGAATTCCGAAAATTCTCGAAGGATTCACTCACCCATAGCCTAAGGATCATTAATATGAAGTTCCTACTTGAATTCATAGCATTAAACGGACAATACGCAATTTTTCTCAAGAACCCTAATGTTTCTACCCAATTCTTGATTTTCCATCAATTTAATAGGTAATCCCATTAATAATTCATGCATGAAACTAGTATTAGGAAGGAATTAACTTATCTTAACCGTAGCCAGGTCGTGGTGTGTTCTTCCCACGCTCACAAGTCTCTAATGGTGGTGGAAAATGAATGAGAGGGGTGAAATCCCAAGTTTTGAAGAATATATATTGCCTGGCCTACATGGATTCCGCACCTGCGGCTCGAGGACCGCACCTGCAGAACTGGACGAGTGAGGCTGGGGTCGCACCTGCGGAGGGATTACCGCACCTGCGGTTCCGCTCCTGCGGTTCCGCTCCTGCGGACCTTTGTCCGCACCTGCGAGAATGGGGGACTTCACCTGGGGTCCCACTTGCGATGCTTGGGACCGCAGGAGCGGTCCCGCACCTGCGACTGGGCAATCGCACCTGCGGTCACACTAGATCAGGTGCACCAACAGTTGCATCAGCTTGTTTTTAGCCCCATTTGGTACCCGGGAGGAACCTGGGCCCACCCGATCCCCCGTCCAAATATACTAACAAGTCCTAAATTATAATACGGACTCGCTCGAGCCTTCGGAACACCCAAAACAACGCTAAATCTCAAAATCACACCACAAAACCCCTAAAACCATAACTTAAGAAACTTCAAGTTCTTGATTTCTATATCGATGCGCCGGACCGACCCATACAATTTTGAATGACATCAGATTTTGCAGACAAGTCATAAATGACATAACAGAACTATTCCCGATCTCAAAATTTCATTCGGGCCTCGATATAATAAAATCACGTTCCAAACCAAATTTCAAATTTATGGAAATCCTTATTTCTATATCGCGCCCCGAAACGCTCCTGAGTTATCGAAATCCATTCCGAACATGCGCTCAAGTCCGAAATCATCATACGAAGCTACTGACACTATCGGAATTCGATTCCGAGGTCGTTTGCTCAAGATGTTGATCAAAGTCAACTTTGATCAATTAATTATTATAAATTTAACTCCTTATCAAGTTTCTCATAAAGGCTTCCCGGCTACGCGCCCGGACTGCACACGCACATCGAGGTAAGATTAACGGAGGCTTTCGGCGCCTCGGAACACAGTTTTAGTCAAATTTACACAGGATGACCTTTTGGGTCGTCACAGCTACGCGTGGTATTAGGGAACAGGTCATCATATCCTTTTACTACCTAATTACCCTCCCCATAGTGGTTATATATGTGGTTTTAATTAAACGAACTCTAAGTGTGCGTTAACCGTCCCTTCTTTGTGGTCCCGGAGGTGTTTAGGACCTCTAATTTTAGGCAGTTCTAGTCTCTCCTAAGGTCTTTAAATCGGGAAAATCTAAGCTACAAAAAAGAACTAATAGGACTGTCAAGCAAAAAAACAATTATGGGGGCTCATGTTAACTTCCACAGATAAACAGACAATTAGCACGTCTCAAACAATAGATTTCATAGAAATTTCAGAAAGGTCCTAGAACAGGATATCTAGATGAGCATGACAAAAAGAGAACATGCAACATTGTTTTAAAGTGAAGGGGCGTAAACCTAATCAGTTTGCCTACTAATTTTAGTACCTCTTGAATCTTGGCAATTCACAAATAAGTAAAGCATAGTTTTACAGTTTTTATAAGACCTTTATTACCTAAGGCTTTCCTAGGCGTGGATCAGGGATACCCTATAACATGCTTTCTAAAATGCAAACAAAATCAGTTTAAAGCAGTTTGAACTTATTAAGTCCTATAGGTATGCTGGTCTAAGTGTTGGACATCAAGAAATTGATTTCATGTATATTTATCCTACAACATGATGTCTATGTGTTTGAGTTGTTTTTAAACATCTTTATAGACTGGATGGTTATTTGTTTAGGCGATATAGACATAATTTAAAGTGAATGCAAATACAATCCTAAAGCAGGATTCTAGTGCGCATAGAGAATGGTCATTTTATTAGGAAGAATGACAGCAGTAATAACTTAGTGACAGAATTCTAAGGTGGTCATAATCATGTAGAAGCAGATTTTCGTGACAAATGAGGTAGTGAGCTTAGAACATGTTTTCTAGCATACCAAGTGATCTAGAGCATGGTGAACATAATATAGACCTCCCCTTTTACTAATTTCCCCAATATCTTTTTACAAAGGGTTATTATTACAAACCAGAAATGAATGAATTACATAATGAATATAAACTATGTTATAGGGAGCCTGAAATAGGCCCAAAGTGAACCTGGAAATACCAGGCCTTCAAAACAGTCAAGGATGCCAAAGTCTCATAGCCAATAGGGTGTCCTGGTGTGTCAAAGTTCCCTAAGGACCTCAGGGATCCCAGGCAATGCTCACACCAAGACCATTCTTAAATAGAGAACTGGTTGTGTGCAGTGTGGAAGGGTCAGCCCCAGTGTGCTACAGTTCGGAGGAATCTCAAGGATCCCTAGGCAGTACACACATTGGAGGGGCAGAACTTAAGTAATCTAAGAGTGGAAGTGAGAGTGCTTGATATAGTTTTAAAAGAACTTAGTAAAAAAATAGTATAGAGGTAAAGATTTCAGGAGTGAAAAGGTTTTCAGGAATAGAAACAGTTTTGAGAAAATGCTCAGAGTGAAAACAATTTGGAAACAGTTCCGAGAAGAGCAAAAATTCAACAAGCAACCACATAATCACAGAACTTAGAGTGCCCAGATTCAGAATCATTTATTACTTAACAAACAACTTTACAAATAGGGGTCAGGGGGTTGGGAGCATAGAGAGCTCACATCAAAAACACATGAGCATATTGTCCAGCAAGTACATAGAACAAGTAGGAACTAATTGACAATCAGAACACAGAACTACTGCTTCAAAGTATTAACAAAGGAATCATGCTTGAAATTAAAGTGGTAATAGACAGTAAAACATAGAGACAAGGTATGGGAATAGTCATGCTGAGGACAGGGTCTATTACACATAATTAGTAATGCCACTTAGTGTTAATCAAGTACATTAGGAGTCTATGATACTAAGATGAGCATACTAGTTGAGGGAAATAAACAGGAACTCAAGTAAACATGCTGGCCAAGTACCAAACAAAACAAGTGAGACCTAGACATGCTGATTACACACTTGAACAAGAGAAGACAAAATTTAAACATGTCGAATAGAGCAGTAAACAAGAAAGGCAATTAAATACATAAGCCATTAAGCTAGTGCAGAAAGAGACATGGATTAACAGACATGGAGCACATAGAGTGAGTTTCATAATTGAACTAGGAACATACTAGTTAAGGAGCAAAGTGCAGAAAGTAAAGCCAAGTAGAGTTCCACAGTCTAGCCCTGGCTTTCAACTGGCTAGACAAACAGTTATCACAAGTAGCAGAGAGAGAAGATAAAAAATTTGTGTGTGTGTGTTTTTTTTAACTAATGTTCGTGTCTTGAGAGGTAAAACAAGAGTGTATATATAGCACTTTTAGGAGTACAAAAAATAAGGTAAAAGGAATCAGAAATTAGTCAATTAGGGCAATCATAGGATCACAGAATCCAATCACATAAAGGGGTTCAGAATAGACCCCTCTTAATTAGGGGTAATTGATTAACAGTAACAACTGAGGTCTAATTAAGGCAAGGAGTCCAAATCATATCAAATAAGGAATCAATAAGAATCCAAAATTATACGGGCAATCAGTTAAGGCAGAGATGACCAATTAAAGTCATAAACAAGGAAACTAATAAAGTCTATGCACACGAATCTCAACAAAGTAAAGTAATCAGCCAAACATTCAAAAGAATACTAATTTCCGGGAAAGAATTACTCAAATTCCTTAAATAGAAATCAAACTAAGTAAGAACCCATAGAAATACAAAACTTAACCGGAAAAGCAGGTTCGAACCCTAACATAGATTAGTTAGGGAAAAACCACAAAAATACTGGATTTAACAAGAAAAAATGTTTAAGTCCAAAAAACAGAGTAAAATAATACGACTGGTAACACAGAAAGACCCAAAATCGAAGCAAAGAATGGAAAAATCAGTATATCATATAGAATCAACTAGGGTTTGAATGCTCTTGCAAAAATCAGCCAAGATGAAGAAGAAGCAGTTAATTAAACACTGAGAATTTAGAAAAATCGTTGAAGAAAAGTTTGAGATGAAACCTAGTTTAAAAAGAGTGATAAAAAGTCAGAATAGTTAATTAAACAAGAGATTTTTAAAGGAAAACACTTAATAGTGTTCGAATCACCCCAAATCTGTACAGATCTGAGAAAGATCGATAATAACAGACTAGGGTTTTCAGAAAAGTAGTAGAAATGAGAGAATAGATCAAGAACTCATAGATCAGTAATAAAACAAGAAGACGTTCTTACTCACGGATGGAAAAATGGCCTGAGACAGGCTGATAAACAAAATTTCAAACCAGAACCAATTGGGTTTCCTTGAGGTCTTCTCAAGGATCCAAGAAATCGAAGAGCCATCGCGTGTAGAAGACCAGGTCTGGTCGGAGAAGACATAGAAGCACCATAGGAGGGGTTCACGCCGGTGACGACGTTTAGGGTTAGGGTTAGGTTGAGAGGGAGTTTGAGAGACAAGGGAGATGATGACGGCGGGTGAGGGAAATAATGAAAGGGTTTGGATAGGTTAGGGGGTTAATTAAGTAAAGGATAATCGTGGAACGTTGATCAAAATGACCAACGACTACGATTGAACGGGCTAGTGAGTCAGAATTTGCGAATTGAGCCTAAAAGGGATTGGGCTGTCTTTTAAAAAAGGGTTTTGGGCTGGTTTGAAGGGGTTATGTCTGAAAATAAAAGGGGTTATTTATTAAATACCCAAGTAACTAATAAAATTAATTTATAAAATAATTAACAAGTTATGAAAAATAATTTTCATGCATAGAAATGTTTTACAATAATTACTCAAAATTTTAGAAATACAATGAGCCATTTCTTGGTAAAATAATGTAATAATGTATGCATGGACTATAATTGCAAAGTTATTGCGATTGTAACCAAAAAGTATAAATCTAGCCATTTGTGAAATAATTTGGACTTAATATGACTATAAATGGAAAAATTAAATCTTTAAATGTTATAAAGTCATTTGTGATGTAATTTTATAATTATTTATATAAATAAAATTCTGGGATTAATTTTTTTTTTAAAAAGTAAAAATTATGGAAAAATATCAATTGATGCTAATGCATAGTTTTGAAAGTATATATGTATTAAAAAATATTATAGGAAAAAATTGAGTATCAAAAAGGACATGGAGGGAGCTGAAACCATGTATTCTAAACCTAAATCACTGTATATAAAACCAAGGATACATACCATTAGTAAGTATTTGCTATGATTATCCTATGCTCTGTCCACAATTGCAAGCAATCAACTAAGGCGTGTCATATTATTGCCAACAGAGGCAGACACAAATTTGAGTATGACAGGGATACCATTGTCATTAGAGTGTCTTACCCAAAACTTTATTAGCCAATAAAAGAATACATATGAGCTTTATGATATACCAGTAAATAAGTAGCATAATCCTTTATATAATATAAACGTGCTAAGCAAAAAGCTAAAATAAAGTAAGAAGAGCTTACGCTTCGATTTCATCAGACTCCCCAATTGACATGCGAATACAAATTTCGATTTCATCCGACTCCCCATTTGATATGCGAACACAAATTTTGAAATAAACTTTCCAAGAAAATTGCTGCACATCCTTGCGCACACATGGACTAACCTGGAATAAACATTAAAATGTTAATCAAGCTTAGTGATATTAATATCAATTCGTGATATATTAATAATAATATCTATTGTTGTCCCCAACAGATAACTAAAGAAGGCACAACTTGTCACGACCCAATTCCATTATAGGCCGTGATGGCGCGCAGTTGTAACAACCCGACCGGTCAATTTGAGCATTTGCACTTCGCTCGGTAGTTTGCAGGCATGAGTAGCTCCGTATGATATATTATGACTTATGTGAATCGTCGGCTTTGATTTTCAGGTTATTCAGATTCACTTTTGAAAAATGAATTTCAATGTCAAAGCTTTAAGTTGAAAGAGTTGACCAAGTTTGACTTTTTGTAAATTTGACCCCGGAATGGAGTTTTGATGGTTCCGTTAGGTCCGCATAGTGTTTTTGGACTTGGTCATATCCCCGGATTTGCAGTTGGATGTTTCTATAAGGTTTCGGCTCAAATTGGAAACTTGGAGGTTTGGGAAGTTCAAAAGTTTGACCGGAAGTTGACTTTGAGAATATCGGATTCGGATTATGGTTCAGGAATTGGAATAGCTTCGTCATTTCATTTGGGACTTGTGTGCAAAATTCGGGTTCATTTCGGGATAATTTAATATGTTTTGGCACGAGAATTGGGAAATTAAAAGTTTAAAGTTCATAGATTTCGATTTGAGGTGTTTTTATGTGTGTTATGAGGCGTCGAGTAGGTTCATGTTATGTTATGTGATTTGTTGGTATGTTTGGACGGGGTGCCGAGGGGCTCAGGCATGTTTTAGAATGATTTCAGATCATTTTCTTCAATGTTGCTATTGCTGGTTCTAGTGTGACCGCACCCGTGAGTGGTTTGCACATGTGCGATTGTCGAAGAAGCGACGAAGGGGTCGCGGGAGCAAAAATAGTGTTGGGTGAGGAAGTCGCAGAAGTGGAGATTTGGGCGCATATGCGGATGCACAGGTGTGAGATGATGGAGCGCATGAGCGAGGTATTTCGTAGGTGTGGATGGTGGCTCGCACCTGCGATGTCGCAGAAATGGGTATGTTATCCGCAGGTGCGAGGGTCGAGTCCTAAGTTGATTCCGGAGAAGCGGAGGTTATGTCGCAGAAGCGGCTATTATGTCGTAGGTGCGGAAGTGCTGGTCAGAATGATAAATACAAGGGTTCGCGATTTTGACTTCATTTTTACATTTCCAAGCGCGAATTGAGGCGATTTTGGAGTAATTTGCATCACAAGGATTGGGGTAAGTATTCTACACTCGGTTTCGATCTTATTCCATGAATATATCTTCATTTTTGGCAATTGGATTGGGAATTTAAAGAGGAAAATTGGGGGTTTTGACCTAAAATTTCATAATATGAATTTTTTAGTTTTGAACATCGATTTGGAATCGAGATAGAGTGAAATTAGTATGGTTGAACTAGTAATCAAATGGATTATCTATTTTTGTGATTTTTGACGGGTTCCGAGGTGCGGGCCGAGTTTGGGCTTTTTGGCCGATTTCAGGGTTTTGATTCAAGATTGATCTTTTCTGATCGGGATTGGTTCCCTTAGTCTTGTTTGATGTATTTGAGTTGGTTTTGGTTAGTTTCGAGTCATTCGGAGGTCGGAACGCGCGTGATGACATATTTGGAGCATCGATTGGCTTGCTTGGCATTGGTATTGGCTTGTTCGAGGTAAGTAATTCTTCTAAACTTAGTGCTGAGAGTATGAAACCCCGCAATACGTGTTATGCGATTAGTATTGAGGTGACGCACATGCTAGGTGACGGGCGTGTGGGCGTGCACCATGTGAATTGGGACACTGTTGCTTCTATGGCATTGTATAGTGGCCCTAGTGTTTTGATAATTGTGTTTTCACCATGCGATAGAGTAATTGAGCTTTCAATCATGCTAAATATCATGTTTAGGATTCACGTTGATGTTATTAGGACCCACAATAGTCGTTTCTTGTTGTCATCTCACTGGTTTCATTGATATTTTGTACTCAGTCATATTCATGCATTCATGTCATATCTCAGTCACAGTTGTTGTTATTGATACATCATATCATTGTTGTCGGGCTAGTTTCTATGATATTTTGAGCCCGTGAGCGATACTGGAGAGAGTGATGACTGAGTGAGGCCGAGGGCCTGAGTGAGATTGACATTTTGGGATCGACTGCACGCCGCAACATATTATATTATACCTTATGGGTCGGGCTTCATGCCACAACATATGTTATTATACATTATAGGTCGGTCTGCATGCCGCAGCAATATATTGATTATATGTTATGGGTCGGGCTGAACGCCACAGCAATATATTGATTTTATTTTATGGGATCGGGCTGCACGCCGCAACAATATAGCGTTTGGGAAGGAGCCCCTCCGGAGTCTGTACACCCCAGTGAGCGCAATCGAATATATATATATATATGGATCGGGTTGTACGCCGCAACAGTTATTATACAACGCTGAGTGATTGAGCGTGCTGAGCATCGAGCATAGTGAGAGAGGATGTGAGACAATGAGATTGAGTACTCTGAGAATGTGAGTACATGATTCATCTCTGAGGTACATGGCATTTGCATGCACACATGACATACATGCATAGAGATGCATTTTTCCTCGTGCTATACGGTATCACGTCAAGCTTATTATACACATTGATATGTGGTCATAGAGAGTTATTTTATACTTGTTATCTACAAAGAAAATGAAAATTATTTATTTATCGTGGAAAGGATATTTGGAAAAATTACAATTTTAAAACTTACTCGTATTGTTGGCATTTTCGGTAAGAGATTTGGGTTTTTCACTGAGATACTTGAACAACATGACCATTTTCTAGAACTGTGAATGCACTGAGCATTTTTACTTTTGAGATACCTCTTTTATATTTGTATTTGTTTTGTTATGAACTATTGTGGGATTTTGGTATTGAACCCGACCTTGTATTAGCTCGTCACTGCTTTTATGCTTTCAAACTAAGATTAGGTATGTTACTTACTGAGTACATGGGGTCGGTTGTACTCATACTACACTTCTGCACCTTGCGTGCAGATGTTGGTTGCTGATGTTGCTGCGTTCGATGGGAGCTGGATTGAAGATGTACATGTGTTCCGGTTGAAGCTGCCCCTTGTTTGTGGTATCTTTAGATCTATAAAACTCTATTTATGTACTTTACAAACAGACTATGTAATTATTTCATTTCAGTTTTGTAAACTTTATTCTTAGAAGCTCATGATTTGTATTACTAGTCCTTGAAATTTGTATAAAAGTCGGATAATTTCTTTACTTTATATTCTTGTTAGTACCATTAGAATTGGATAGTTACTAATTGTCTTACCTAGCGGGTTGGGGTAGGTGCCATCATGACTAGTGATATTAGGGTCGTGACACCAGCGCCACCGCTAGGCAAGCCAACACATAATTAACCACTTGATTCCCCTTTTTAATAAATTTTTAGGTAATTAAACTTTCCTTGACTTAAAGAATTAAGAAACAACATGCTTAAAATAAAGATAAAGAAAGCAACAGAGTGTAATCATATCCATAGAATTTAAGCCAATACCACAAGTCTACTAGTGCGTGTGCCAAGACCTAGTGTCACAAGTGTATGAACACTAATAGATTATACAAAACTCTAGCTACTGTTTGAAATAAAAATAGACAAAAATGAAAGTAAGTAGAGACTCTAGGATATTGCGGGATGGCTCAGGAAATACAACTCACCACTAGGCCTCCGGGTAACGAGGGTGCGCGTCGGTGTGATGATCGCCAAATGTACCTGCCTTAGATCCTGCACGGTTAGTGCTGACGCGTAGAGAAAGTACATAAAAAACATGTACCCAGTAAGTATAAAGTCTAACCTTGAAGAATTGTGACGAGGGGTCGACTTCGATACTTACTATGGGCTAAAAACTTAATACAGAAATTCTAAAATAGCAGGGGTTATATAAATAACAATAATAACGAACGAGCAAGGACAATTAAATTCTTTCACATATTAATAAACTCCAAATAAATTCTTGTCATTTATACTTGTTACCTCACAACCACAATTTAATATCTAACATGATTAGGCTCCGAGTATTATTAAGCACAAATTATGCCGAGTCCGTACGGCTCGATCCAGAATAACGTGTACACTACCGAGGGACGTGCGACATGATCCATAGATGCATTATTCCACTGCGGAGGCGTTCGGCCCGATCCACAAGAAGGGGAGATACTTTATAAGCATTTAATTTTCAAGTTATAATAAGGCCAATACACGATGCAATAAAATTTCCATTTACGGTCAAGTAATCCGCTCAAAGTTTAAGCAAGTGAAATACGGTCTTTTACAATTCTTCCAACAAGTTTTAACATAATTTAGGCATTTGAAATTAACAAGTAGGTTCAAATACTACAAGTAATTCACTTCGTGCGTACGTAGCCCCCACAATTAGACACAAATATTAATTTGAATTACCTATGGGGAAAATTCCCCCTTACAAGGTTAGAAAAGAGACTTACCCGTCTCAAAGCCTACTTCTCGGTCCAACATTGTGCTCTAAACCCTCAATTCGGTGCCAAATGACTCGAAACTAGTCAAATGTTCTATAAAATAATCAATACGTGCTCGAAAGTTCATATTCTAACTATTAAAGTGGTTACCCAACCCTAATTGAAGAATTCCTAAAATTGGTGCCCGAATTCCGGAAATATTCGGAGAAAGTAGTCATCCATAACCTCATGAACTTGAATACATGATTTTCACTAAATTCCATAACTCTTTTCATGGTTAAATCAAATTTTTATCAAAACCTAGGTTTTTCATCTAAACCCATGATTTGCACAAATTTACATGTTAAAATTTACCCATAATCTATGTATTAAACTCACATTAGGTAGAAATTACTTACCTTCAATAGCTAGGTTGAAATCCCCCTTTATGAAGCTCCTAAATCGCCCAAGAGTGCAATAAGTGACAAAAAAAAAAGGCTAAGTCCCAATTTAATCATTCTGCCTAGGCCTGACCCTTCATTGTGAACGCAATCAAGCTTTTGCGTTCGCGAAGGCAAAACTAAAGAACACATACAACTCCCCCTTCTCTATCGCGAAAGGACTCTCTCGAACGTGATGCACTAGGTCGACTACTTATCGGAAATGCGTGCCTTTCATCGCGATCGCGTAAGGCAACTGGGTTGCCCAAGACCAGGCCTCTCGACCCTTCGCAAACATGATAGGTCTTCCGCGAACGCGGCCTTGACTTCCGGAACGCGAAGCACGAAACCCACCCAGTCCGAATTCCTTCATCGCGAACGCGAAGGTCCTTCCGTGTTCGCGTAGAAGGAAACCAGAACTGGAAACTTTGGTTTCTTCAACATGGCTCCGGGTGGTCTGAAACACACCCAAGCCTCTTGGGACCCCATCCAACTACACCAAAAAGTCCATCATTATAATTCGAACCTTCTCGAACTCTCGAAATGCGTAAAACAACAACAGAACCAAGAACCACACCCCAAAACCAAATTGAATCAATTTATTAACTCCAAGTTTCCAAATCGCTCAAAACATGCTGAATCATACTTAGACTACTCAAAAAGACACCAAATTTTACGTGCAAGTCCTAAATCACCATATAGAACTATTCTATGTCTCGAAATCCCAATTGGACCTCGATAACACCAAAACCTACTACAAACCAAATTTAGAGTACTTTAAAACCTCCAAAGAGTCAACTTTCACAGTTAGGCAACGAAACGCTACCGGGTTATCCAAAACCCGACCCAAACATACGCCCAAGTCTAAAAAATCATCATATGATCCTATTGGAACCATAAAATTTCCGATTCCGATGCCATTTACTAAAAATGTTGGCTGAAGTCAACCTTATCCTTTTAAGGCCAACTTACTGTTCCGATAACAGCCCGAACCCTTCTGATTTTCAAACTAACCATCCCTACAAGTCATAAGACATTAAAAGCACATATAGGAAGCTTTATCTAGGGGGTCGTTCTTCTAAAGAGCACAACAACCGGTCTGGTCGTTACATTTTCCACCTCTTAAACAAACGTTCATCCCTGAACGGGTCTAGAATCATACCTGGAGAGATGAATAGGTGCAGATATCTGATATGCATGTCCTCCTCGACCTCCCAAGTGGTCTCTTCAACTGGTTGGCCCCTCCACTGAACTTTTACCACATAAAGCTTCTTGGACCTCAACTGGCGAACCTTCCTATGAACAATGGAAACTGGCTCCTCATCATAACTCAGGCTCTCATCTAACTAAATCATGCTGAAGTCTAACACATGTGACCTGTCGGCATAGTACCTCCGGATCATAGACACGTGGAAAACCGGATGAACTCCCAATAGACTGGGAGGCAAAGCAAGCTTATAAGCGACCCCCCAACCCGCCTTCTGATCCGCGTAACTCTTTTGTCTGGACTGTGTGGTGTGAAGTCGCCCCTGAATCAACTTCACCTTTTCCAAGGCATCGTTCACCAAATAAGTACCATATAACTTTGCCTCGCTGAGCTCAAACCATCCGATGGGAGAACGACATCGCCGACCATATAAATCCTCAATTTGAGCCATCTCCACGTTGGACTGATAATTGTTGTTGTAAGCAAACTCATGCAAAGTCAAGAATCGATCCCAATGCCCTCCAAAGTCAATCACACATGCTCTGAGCATGTCCTCCAAGATCTGAACTATCCGCTCCGACTGCCTATCGGTCTTTGGATGAAAGGTTGTGCCGAGCTCTACACGGGTCCCCAACTCACCCTGTACTGCTCTACAGAAATGTGAAGTACATTGAGGGCCTCTATCTGATATGATGGAAACAGGCACACCGTGCAGTCGAACAATCTCCTGAATATAAATCTGGGGCAACCTCTTAGAAGTATACGTGATTACAACTGGAATGAAATGTGTGGACTTGGTCAAACTATCGACAATGACCCAAACTGTATCAAACTTTCACAAAGTCCGCGGCAACCTAACTACGAAGTGCATAGTAATGCGCTCCCACTTCCACTCGGGTATAGACACCTGCTAGAGTAGGCCACCTGAACATACTCAACTTTGTCTTTCTTCATCCCCCGCCACCAATAATATTGCCTCAGATCGCGATACATCTTCGTAGCTCCTGGATGAATAGAATACTGTGAACTGTGTGCCTCCTCTGGAATCCTCTCTCTCAAGCCATCGATATTAGTAACACATAGATTACCCTGGATTCGTACAACACCATCCTCACCGATCATAACCTCCTCGGCACCACCTTGTAGTACTGTATTTCTAAGAACCAACAAGTGCGGATCATCCGACTGTCGAGCCTTGATTTGCTCCAAAAGTGAAGATTGGGAAACGACGTATGCAAAAACTTGGCTGGGCTCTTAAATATCAAACCTCGCAAGTCTGTTAGTCAAGGACTGAATGTCCAAAGTTGATGGCCTCTCCTCCGCCTATGACGTGGCCGGGTCCACTAGAAATAAACCAGCATGATTCATAGTGTCCATAAACCGCAACATACGACCCATGACCTCCTGAAATCCCGTTGCGGACATGAAATCCACCAGGGCTGGCTCTACTGCAGGAACCTCGTCCTGCTCCTCAATAATAGGATCCTTTGTAAGATCCGCTAGCGGCATAGCTGGAGCAGCTATGGGACGTCCTCGTCCCCTAACCTAGGCTAGTGCCCTCCCTTAGCCTCTGCCTCGGCCTCTAGTAACGTGGGGAGCGGCTCCCCCCGGGTCTGGAACATTTGTCGTGCGCGTTCTCTCCATCTGTAAGAGAATAAGAGAAAGACACTTAGTATAACATCAACTACATGATAGAAGATGAAGAAAGAGTAGTTTCCTAACACCCTATAGCCTCTCGAAAATAAGTACAGATGTCTCTGCACCGGTCCGCAAGACTCTATTAGGCCTGCTTATAACTTGTGAGGCCTACGTGAACCTAGTGCTATGATACCATGTTGTCACGACCCAATTCCATTATAGGTCGTGACGGCGCCCAGCGCTGCTGCTCGGCAAGCCAACGATGAATTAACCACTTGATTCTTTTTTTTATTAAATTTTTGAGTAATTAAACTTTCTTTGACTTAAAGAATTAAGAAACAACAAGCTTAAAATAAATACAACGAAAGCAGCTGAGTGCAATCATATCCATAGAATTTAAACCAAAACCACAAGTCTACTAGTGTATCTGCCAATACCTAGTGTCACAAGTGTATGAGCACTAAGTGATTATACAAAACTCTAGCTACTGTCTGAAATCAAAATAGACAAAATGAAAGTAAGGAGAGACTCTAGGATGCTGCGGAACGGCTCAGGAAATGCAGTTCACCACTAGGCCTCTGGGTAACGAGGGTGCGCGCCGGTGTGATCGCCAGATGCACCTGCCTCAGATCATGCACGTTTAGCGCAGAAGTGTAGAGTGAGTACATAAACAACAGGTACCGAGTTAGAATCAAGTCTAACCTCGGAGAAGTAACGACGAGGGGTCGACTTCGACACTTACTATAGGCTAACAATTTAATACAGAAATTCTAAAATAGTAAGGGTTATATAAATAACAATAATAACTAACTAACGAGTACGGACAATTAAATTCTTTCACAAATTAATAAACTCCAAATAAATTCATGTCTATTAGACTTGTAACCTCACAACCACAATTTAATATCTAACATAATTAGGCTCCGAGTATCATTAAGCACGTATTATGCCGAGGTCGTACGACCCAATCCAGAATAACGGGTACACTGCCGAGGGACGTGGGGCACGATCCATAGATGCATCGATTCCACTGCTGAGATAATCGACCCGATACTTAGAAGGGGGATAGTTTATAAGCATTTCACTTTCATGTTATATTAAAGCCAAAACACGATGCAATAAAATTTCCATTTATGGTGTAATCCGCTCAAATCTTAAGCAAGTGAAATCCAGTCTTTTACAATTCTTCCAACAAGATTTAGCATAATTTAGGAATTTGAAATTAACAAGTAGGTGCAAATATTACAAGTAATTCATGATTTTGGTCCTAAACTACCCGGACTTAAGCATAAATAGTAGCTACGCATGGACTTTCGTCACCTCGCGCGTACATAGCCCCCACAATTAAATACAAATATTAATTTGAATCACCTATGGGGTAAATTTCCTCTTACAAGGATAGAAAATATACTAACCTCATCTCAAAGCCTATTTTCCGGTCAAAGATGATGCTTTGAACCCTCAATTCTGTGCCAAACGAATCGAAACTAGTCAAATGTTATATAAAACAATCAATACATCCTCAAAAGTTCATATTTAACTATTAAAGTGGTTACCCAACCCTAATTGATGAATTCCTGAAACACCCCGGGCCCACGTGCCCAGATTCCAAATTTTTTTGAAGAAAGTTGTTACCCATAGCCTTAGGAACTCAAATACATGATTTTCACTAAATTCTAGAACCATTTTACGTGGTTAAATCCCATTTTTATCAACACCTAGGTTTTTCATCTAAATCCATGATTTCCACAAATTTACATGTTAAAATTTACCCATAATCTATGTATTAAACTCACATTAGGTAGAAATTACTTACCTTCAATTGCTAGGTTGAAATACCCCTTTTTAAAGCTCCAAAACTGCCCAAGAGTGCAATAAATGACACAAAAATTGGCTAAGTCCCGATTTAAAACATGCATCGCGAACGCGATCAAGCTTTCGCGTTCGTGAAGGAAAAACTGAAGAGCCCATAAAACTCCCTCTTCGCGATCGAGAAAGGACTCTGGCGAACGCGATCAAGCTTTCGCGTTCGTGAAGGAAAAACTGAAGAGCCCATAAAACTCCCTCTTCGCGAACGAGAAAGGACTCTGGCGAACGCGATCAAGCTTTCGCGTTCGTGAAGGAAAAACTGAAGAGCCCATAAAACTCCCTCTTCGCGAACGAGAAAGGACTCTGGCGAACGCGATGCAGTGGGTCGACTCTTTATCGCGAATTCATGCCCTTCATCGCGAAAGCGTAAGGAAACTAGGTTATCCAAAACCTGATCTGCACATACGCCTAAGTCCGAAAACATCATACGAACCTATTGGAGCTGGC
The DNA here is from genome assembly GCA_005239495.1 of Nicotiana undulata. Taxonomy (NCBI): domain Eukaryota; kingdom Viridiplantae; phylum Streptophyta; class Magnoliopsida; order Solanales; family Solanaceae; genus Nicotiana; species Nicotiana undulata. Next base: position 71,100 of record ML285999.1, read on the forward strand.
AAATTTCCGATTCCGATGCCGTTTAATAAAAATGTTGACCGAAGTCAAACTTAGCCTTTTAAGGCGAACTTAAGAAACCAAGTGTTCCGATAAAACCCCGAACCCTTCCAAATCCAGAACTAACCATCCTCGCAAGTCATAAAACAGTAAAACCACATAATGGAAGCCTTACTTAGGGGGACGGGGTTCTAAAAGGCAAAACGATCGGTCAGGTCGCTACATTCTCCACCTTGAGTGATGAATAGGTGCGGATATCTGCTCCGCATGTCCTCCTCGGCCTCCCAAGTTGCCTCCTCGACTGGTTAGCCCATCTACTGAACTTTTACCGCAGAAATCTTCTTGGACCTCAAGTGACGAACCTGCCTATCAACAATGGTAACTGGCTCCTCCTTATAACCCAGACTCTCATCTAACTAAATCGTGCTGAGGTTTAACATATGTGACTTGTCGGCATGGTACCTCCAGAGCATAGACACGTGGAAAACTAGATGAACTCCCGATAGACTGGGAGGTAAAGCAAGCTCATAAGCAACCTCCCGAACCTGTCTGAACACCTCAAATGGGCCTATAAACCTTGGTCTTAACTTTCCCTTCTTCCCGAACCTCATGATTCCCTTCATTGGCGAGACTTTCAAGAGAAACTTCTCGCCCACTATGAATGATAAATCACTCGCCTTCTGATCCGCATAACGTTTCTCTCCAAATTGTGTTGTGTGAAGTCGACGCTGAATCAACTTTACCTTTTCCAAGGCATCCTTCACCAAATTAGTACCATATAACTTAGCCTCACCGGCTAAAACCATCCGATGGGAGAACGACATCCCCGACCATATAAAGCCTCAAATGGAGCCATCTCGATGCTGGACTGATAACAATTGTTGTAAGCAAACTCAACCAATGGCAAAAATCGATCCACTACCCTCCAATGTCAATTAGACATGCTCTGAGCATGTCCTCGAAGATCTGACATGTCCACTCCGACTGCCCGTCAGTAACCTCCTAGGCACCACTCCGTACTCTCTCTCTAAGAACCAACAAGTGGGGATCATCCAACACTCGAGCCTTGATCTTCTCTAAAAGTGAAGACTGGGCAACGACGTACGCAAAAACTCGGCTGGGATCTTAAATATCCAACCTCACAAGTCTGTTAGCCAAGGATTGAATGTCTAAAGCTAATGGCCTCTCCTATGCTGAAATAAATGCCAAACTACCCATACTCTCCGCCTTCCTGCTCATCCGCAACTATATTTGCCATGCCAAGATGGTAAAGAATGGTAATATCATAGTCCTTTAGTAACTCAAGCCACCTGCTCTGCCTCAAATTAAGATCCCTCTAATTGAACAAATGTTGTAAGTTATGATGGTCGGTGTAAATCTCACAGGATACTCCGTAAAGATAATGCCTCCACATCTTAAGAGCATGAACAATAGCGACCAACTCCAAATCGTGTACAAGATATTTCTTCTCATGGGGCTTCAGTTGACGTGAAGCATATGCAATAACGTGCCCCTCCTTTATCAATACACAACCCAAACCAACGCGTGAATCATTCCAATACACATTATACATCCCCAAACTTGAAGGCAACACTAGAACCAATGCAATAGTCAAAGATGTCTTGAGCTTCTGGAAGCTCAACTCACAATTATCACACCAACGAAACGGAGAACCCTTCTGGGTCAATCTAGTCAAAGGTGTTGCAATGGATGAGAAGCCTTTCACAAATCGGCGATAGTAACCTACTAACCCCAAGAATCTCCTGATATCCGTCGTCCTAGTAGGATGAGGCCAACTCTAAACTGCCTCAATCTTCTTGGGATCCACCTTAATACCCTCGCCATATACAACATGCCCCAAAAATGCTATAGAATCTAGCCAAAACTCTACAACTAGTCAAACAAATCATCAATACGCAACAACGGGTACTTGTTCTTAATGGTAACCTTTTTCAACTGGCGGTAATAAATGCTTATTTGCATAGTCCCATCTTTCTTCTTCACAAATAACACTGGTGCACCCCAAGGCGATACACTCGGCCTGACGAACCCCTTTGCTATCAACTCCTCAAGTTGTTCCTTCAACTCCTTTAACCAGAGCCATACAGTACGGTGGGATAGATATAGGCTGGGTACCTGGAGGCAAATCAATGCAGAAATCGATATCACGATCTGGTGGCATGCCTCAAAGATCGAAAAAAAACACATCGGAGAACTCCTAAACTACGGGTACTAAATCAATCGCCGGAGACTCTACGGTAGTATCTCGAACATAGGCTAGTTAAGCCAAATAGCCCTTATCGATCATGTGTCGAGACTTCAAAGAAGATATGATCTGACTAGGTGTGCTGACAGACGAACCCTTCCACTCTAATCTAGGAAACTCTGGCATCGCCAAGGTAATAGTCTTAGCATGGAAATCAAGGATGGCATGATATGGAGATAACCAGTACATGCCTAGGATGAACTCAAATTCGGTCATATAAAGCAACATAAGATCTTCTTTAGTCTCATAACCACATAATGTAATAATACAGGACCAATAAATCTGATCCACAACAACAGAATCACCCATAAGAGTGGACACATACATAGGGGCACCCAGTAACTCACGGGAACCACCTAGGAAATGAACAAATAGAGATGAGACATATGAATATGTAGACCCTGGATCAAATAGTGTTGAAGCATCCTTATCGCAGACAGAAATAATACATGTGATCATGGCATTTCAGGCCACTACATCTGGTACGACCGGAAAAGCATAAAACCTAGCTGGAGCACCACCTAACTGGCCTCCACATCTAGGACGACCCTACCCACCTGCCCTCTACCATTGGGCAGACGGACGGCTGGTGGGATAGCTAGTGCTGTAATCATAGGCTGCTGACCCTGCTGCACTTCCTTTACCCAAAGCCTAGGGCAGAACCTCGGCACAGGACTAGGATCCCCCCTACTCAAAAAAACCTCTCGATATGATGGACGGCTGACCTGAAGTCTGACCCTGATGGCCTGAATACCCACTAGAGGAGCCTTGAATAGCCGGTGGGGGGTAAGAACTCTCTAGCATGAAGCTTAAATAGGGTCGCATTAGAGCACCCCGAAGAGACAGCGGTGCTGGATATGCGGGCCTACTAGATTGACCCCTCACGAACTGACCTCTACCCCCAGTTGGAGCACCTTCGAACTCTCCATAATACCGAAACCTCTTATCCCTCATAGCCTATTCTCGGCTACAATGACGTACATCCTCGATCCTCCGATCTATCTCCACAACCAGCTCGTAAGAACTCCTCATCTCGACCTCTCGGGCCATAGTGGCATGAATACTAGTGTGCAACCCTGCAACGAACCTCCGAGCTCTCTCTGCATCAGTAGGAAGTATCATAAGTGCACGACGTGACAACTCAGAGAACCTCACCTCATAATCGGTCACTAACAACTCACCCTACTTGAGATACTCGAACTGAAACCCCAACTCTTCCCTCTGAGAGGGGGGAATGTACTTATCCAGAAAGATATGGGTGAACCTGTCCCAAGTCATGGGAGAAGAATCTGTTGGTCTACCAAGAAGATAGGACTGCCAAAATCTACGGGCCCTGCCCTCCAGTTGGAAAGTAGCAAAGTCCACCCCATAGGACTCCAATATCCCATGTTGTGCAGTCTGTCCCTGCACCGATCAATGAAGTCCTGGGGATCCTCATGTCCCTTCATGAGTAGTGATTTTACCACTCTTTTTAGTCATTTTTCGTTAGATTTTGCATCCTTTAATGATAATATGAGGTCGTTTATAGTGTGTATTGTTCGATTTTCAGGAAAATGATGCCATGAAGTGATTTGCATTGAATTGAAGTGGAATTAAGCAGAAAAAAGGGTGGAAAAGGGCCAATATCCTTCAGTGATTCCGCACCTGCAGACGATTGGTCACTTGTGTGACATCGCACCTGCGAAGTGAAGGACCGCATCTACGGAAAAAGCTCAAATGCGCTGAGGCCGCACCTACGACGTGTTATCCGCATCTGCGGAACCGCAGGTGTAGTGGTTTGGTCCGCATCTGCGGAGAAGAGCAAGTCCACTCAGAGCCGCACTAGCGACGTGGTATCCGCGGTCAACGGGCATTAGTTCTGGGCAAAATTGCCAATTCACATTTTCTCAATCCCAAACCCACAAATACTCGACCTAGCAGATAACTTTTGACAACTTTACATTTTAGAATAGATCTTTGGCTTAGGAGAACAAGTTTTGGAAGCTAGGGCTTGCACACACACTTGGGTCTTGAAGATTTGAAGCTTGTGGTTGAGAATTTGCTACCCATTTATGTTCATTTCTTCATTTCCTTGCTTTGGATTGAATATTTAAGTGTGTAGTATTTATTTCCAACACTCAATCTTATTTATGGAAATATTCATGTTTAAAGTGTGGATTAAATACCTTGTTGTGCTTATGTATTGAATTATTTTTCATCTTGTATGATGTGATTTATTGTTTCTTTAATTATTCTTGTTCTTTAATGTTTCCAAAGGGATTATCTAACCCTAGGAATCGCCCATTAACTCCGAATTAATTTTGAGAAAGATAATTTGGTGTTGGGAAAGATTAATTAACAAAAACTTGAGGCTTTAACCCTCATTTTATAGATTCTACCTAGGAATAGGATTGAACTACTTGTAGCCATATCTGCGTGTGCTTAACCTGTTAATTGTGTTAGTATTAAATTCAATTAGGATGTCTTGTTAGTCTTCGTAAGAAGCTAATTGAGAATTATTATATGTGGCTAATTAACATGAACTCGCTCATATTTTTAAAATCGTGAAATACATTGGATCCTTACTTGAGTGTAATTCCCGATGCATCCATACTTATAGCCATTGATCATTTTACTTGCTTCTTAGGTTAGTTTACATTTTCGCAATTCGTTATAAATGTCTTTATAACCCATTTCTAAGTGTTTGGCATTCCTCAATAAGTGATAATTCTCTTACATTCTTAATCGCCTACATATTGTTCTCTGTGGGATTCGACCCCGACTCATAGTTGGATAATTTATATTGCATGCGACCGTGTCCATTTAATTTTTAGTAGTGGATTTGGATGTCATCAAAACTGGCGCCGTTGACGGGGACCATTTGGGGTGCTAAACACCCAACTTGCATCCATTCATGACTTTGTGTCAAAGCTCCCTAGTGGGCCCTTACACTCCCAGCCTTTGCCCGATTCTTTCACCATAGCTGACATGCAGACCTACTTAGATGAGCAAAAGAAGCAGGATGAATCTCATGATAAGATGGAAGTATGTGTTGCCAAGCTCGAGACCGCCTATACCAACCTGGCCAAGGCGTATGTAGAACTTTAGTCAGATTTTGACAAGGAAAAACATAAAAGCAAAAAGAAGGGAAAATTCATGATCAAAACGTGGAGAGGGATCAAAGAAATCTTCAAGTGGGAGCGGCCGAACAGGTGGATACCGGTTGCTAATGATGAGGATAGTGAGGAGAACTCTTTCATAACTGGGGCTGGTGATGAGGATGATGACGATGATGAGGAGGAGGATGATGATGACAATGATGAGGATGATTACGGCGCGAGCTCTCAGCAGCAGTGATTAGCCCCTTCTCCTGCAGTCCGCTAGTCTGATGCAGACCTCAGGGAGACCCTCAAACTACTTTTATTTGCTTTTGATATTGTGCAGTGAGGACACTGCAATGTTTGTAGTTGGGGGTGGCTTTAGGAGTATACTGTATTCATACTATGACTTTGTGTATGTGCCCTTGCGGGGCTTGTTTTGCTATTATGGATATTGTATGTGCCCTTGCCGGGCTTTTTTTGCTATTATGGATATTGTGTGCCATTGCCGGGCTTGTTTTGTTATATCATGTGCTCTTGCTGAGCTTGGTTGTCATTAAATGTACATTTGCAGATTAGTCATTGTTATTACTCCGTCCTATTTTTCTTTCTTTGCTTATTTTCTTTAGTAGCCTTTAGTTTATATTATTTTTGCTTTTTTTAGTATTAGTTGCTTTTATTTTATTATTCTCTTTAGTAGTTTTGTTCTTTTTTTAAAAAATTTCTTTGGTAGTACTTCCGTAGGTTTTCTTTATGCTACGGTTCTTTCCCAAAGAACATTTTTTGTGTTGAACCGAGTGACTTTTCCCGATGATAGATGGCGTGATAACTTTCTTAAGGGAATTAGTCTTGTTTTGCTAGGTGGAGACTTTTGGATTATTTGGTACTAACAAAATTAGCCTCTTGTATGTGAAATGCGAATTAAGAATACCCCTCCAAATTTTGGTTCTAAAAATAATAATAAGTTGCATGGTGAAGAATAAATTTTGTGATAGATTTTTGGTTCTTTTAGTGACTCTTTGCCCACTAGTTTGCATGATATTGCTCTAGACGCTCTTATTAAGAAGTAAAATTGATCTGTCTTGATTAGTTCATGTGCCATGTGTGTTAGAGTTTGTGTAAATAATTCTTATATTTACTTCTATCATCTAGAACTTGCCCAGTTGGTCTTTCAATGTTAATGTTAATGATGTTTGGTTGGAGGGATGAGCTTAGGCATTCTTTGTGATATTTGAAAAACCTCTTTAGCCTTTCAAGCTTACCATTGCATAAATATTATCACTAGTTACCCTATTTGAGCCTTTAACATTTTCTTTGGCCACCTCATTACAAACATTTCCCCTTTTGTAAAATAATTCCCTCTTTTGAATTCGTCCCTCCTTGAACATTGAGAATGAGGCTAAAAGCCTAAGTTGGGGGTGTGGTGTCAAGTTTAAAATTGGTAAGGTTGTACATTGAATGTAGGAACATATACCTCAAAGTGTTCATATGAAATATTCAAGCTCCAAAAGAAAAAAGAAAAAAAAAAGATATATGTATGTATATAAATATGGAGCCTTGAAGAAAATTAGAGAGGTATTTAAAGTGGTTCTGTGTTGGTAACTAGATGCCAATGAGGGCTATGTGGTTTGAAAAGAAACAAAGTGAAGAAAAAAAAGACAAATGTGAGTAGTGTCAAGGAGGGTGTAGTCACTTGTATCCCAAATGCTTATCCTACCCTTCCCTAAACCTAAATTAGAAGCTTAAAAAAGTCCTTATGGGATCTCCAACCGAATGTTCTTAAATAGGCGGAGAATTAAAATAAGGGCAAGCTTATGGCATGATATATATGTTGTAACACTTGAAATTATTTGTGAGAGTGAGTGTCTTTGTGGATTTGTCCCTTGTGTAGTTATTGTAAATATGGTGATTTTGGGACTTTCTTTCTTGTGAAGGAAAGGGCACTTAAGTAGGATGGATTGGTGAAATTGATATAATCGGAAATGAGTAAATTGAGCATATGTAGTAGACCAGTTCTTTGGAGTCACTTCTTGAGGCTTATTCTTGTCACTTGATTATTTTGAAACTCCCTTGCACTTCTTGAAGTTGTTTTTAAATGAGGGAGTGATTTGGGTAAGATGCACATACTTGAGCTTAATTATTAGTACCAACCAAATCCATAAGTATGATGCTTAATTGGAGAATGTGATTTGTAAATGATAAAACTTCATTGAATTATTGGTTTTGATTTGCTTGAGGACAAGCAAAAGCTTTAAGTTGGGGTATTGATGAGTGGTGATTTTACCACTCATTTTAGTCTCTTTTCGTTAGATTTTGCATCCTTTAATGATAACATGAGGTCGTTTATAGTGTGTATTGTTCGATTTTTAGAAAAATGATGCCATGAAGTGATTTGCATTCAATTGAAGTGGAATTGAGCAAAAAACGAGTGGAAAAAGGGCATTATCCTTCAGTGAATACGCACCTGGAGATGATTGGTCGCTTGTGCGACATCGCACCTGCGAAGTGAAAGACCGCATCTGCGGAAAATGCTCAAATGCACTGAGGTCGCACCTGCGATGTGTTATCCGCATCTGCGGAACTGCAAGTGTGGTGGTTTGGTCTGCATCTGCGGAGAAGAGCAGGTCCACTCAGAGCCGCACCTGCGACGTGGTATCCACATCTGCAGAGCGGCACCTGCGAGAATTCTTCCGCAGGTGCGGTCAACGGGCATCAGTTCTGGGGAAGAATTGCCAATTCACATTTTCTCAATCCCAAACCCACAAATACTCGACCTAGCAAATAATTTTTGACAACTTTTACATTTTAGAATAGATCTTTGTCTTAGGAGAATAAGTTTTGGAAGCTAGGGTTTGCACACACACTTGGGTCTTGAAGATTTGAAGCTTGTGGTTGAGAATTTGTTACCCATTTATGTTCATTTCTTCATTTTCTTGTTTTGGATTGAATATTTAAGTGTGTAGTATTTATTTCCAACACTAAATCTTGTTTATGGAAATATTCATGTTTAAAGTGTGGATTAAATACCTTGTTGTGCTTATGTATTGAATTATTGTTCATCTTGTATGAAGTGAGTTATTGTTTCTTTAATTATTCTTGTTCTTTAATGTTTCCAAAGGTATTAGCTAACCCTAGGACTCGCCCATTAACTCCCAATTAATTTTGGGAAAGATAAGTTGGGGTTGGGAAAGATTAATTAACAAAAACTTGAGGCTTTAACCCTCATTTTATAGATTATACCTAGGAATATGATTGAACTACTTGTAGCCATATCCGGGTGTGCTTAACCTCTTAATTGTGTTAAGGATAATTCAATTAGGAAGTCTTGTTAGTATTCGGAAGAAGCTAATTGAGAATTATTATTAGTGGCTAATTAACATAAACTCGCTCATATTTGTAAAATCTTGAAATACATTTGATCGTTACTTGAGTGTAATTCCCGATGCATCCATACTTGTAGCCATTGATCATTTTTACTTTCTTCCTAGGTTAGTTTACATTTTTGTAATTAGTTATAAATATTTTCACAACCCAATTCTAAGTGTTTGGCATTGCACAACAAGTAATAATTCTCTTAAATTCCTAATCGCCAACATATTGTTCTATGTGAGATTCGACCCCGACTCATAGTTCGGTAATTTATATTGCATGCGACCGTGACTATTTACTTTTTAGTAGTGGATTTTGGCGTCATCATCCCTCATTTCCAAAGACAGGAGGATATGCCTAGCCCATCTATCCAATAGCTTCTACGGCTCGCCGGCCGCAGCTGGTCTAGGCTCAGGTACAACTGCTTCCACTAGCTGGGCTCCGCCCACGGGTAGTGCGCCCGAGGCCTGATACACGGTAGCTACATGCCCTAGAGCCTAAGCGGTAGGGGTCCCTCCCGCCTGTGACGTGGCCAGGTTTGCTGGAAATAAACCAAACTGAGTCATGACCTCTTGAAATCCCGGTGCGGACATGAAATCCACCGGGGGTGCCTTTGCTGCAGGCACCTCGTCCTGCTCCTCAATAATAAGATCCTCTGCTGGATCCGCTGGTGGCATAGCTGGAGAAGCTCTGGGAAATTCTTGTCCCCTACCTCAGGTTGGTGCCCTCCCCCGACCTCTAGCAACAGGGGAGCGGCTCTCCCCGGGTCTAGAACATCCTTCGTGCGCGTTCTCACCATCTGTGAGAGAATAAGTTAAAGACACTCAGTATAACATCAACTGCATAATAGGAAATGAAGAAAGAGTAGTGTCCTAATACCTTATAGCCTCTCGAAGCAAAGTACGGACGTCTCTGCACTGATCTACAAGACTCTATTAGGCCTGCTCATAACTTGTGAGACCTATGTGAACCTAGTGCTCTAATACCATGTTGTCACGACCCAATGCCATTAGAGGTCGTGATGGCACCCAGCGCCACCGCTAGGCAAGCCAACAGTGAATTAACCACTTGATTCCCCTTTTCAATAAATTTTTAAGTAATTAAACATTCCTTGACTTAAAGAATTAAGAAACAACAAGCTTAAAATAATTAAAAAGAAAGCAGCAGAGTGCAATCATATCCATAGAATTTAAACCAAAACTACAAGTCTACTAGTGCGTGTGCCAAGACATGGTGTCACTAGTGTATGAGCACTAAAAGATTATACAAAACTCTAGCTACTATCTGAAATCAAAATAGATAGAAATGAAAGTAAGGAGAGATAGGATGGTGCAGAACGACTTAGGAAATGCAGCTCACAACTAGGCCTCCGGGTAACGAGTGTGCGCGCCGGAGCGATCGCTAGATGCACCTGCCTCAGATCTTGCACGATTAGAGCATAAGTGTAGAGAGAATACATAAACAACATGTACCCAGTTAGTATCAAGTCTAACCTCGAAGAAGTAGTGACGAGTAGTCGACTTCAACACTTACTATGGGCTAACAATTTAATACAGAAATTCAAAAATAGCAGGGGTTGTATAAATAACAATAATAACTAAATAACGAGCAGGGAAAATTAAATTCTTTCACAAATTAATAAACTTCAAATAAATTCCAGTCATTTATACTTGTAACCTCACAACCACAATTTAATATCTAACATGATTACGTTCCGAGTAATAGTAAGCATGAATTATGTTGAGGTCGTGCGGCCTGATCCAAAATAATGTCTACACTGTCGAGGGACGTGCGGCACGATCCATAGATGCATCTATTCCACCGCCGAGTCGTTCAGCCCGATCCACAAAAAGGGGAGATACTTTATAAGCATTTAACTTTCATTTTATAATAAGGCCAATATACTGTGCAATAAATTTCCATTTACGATCAAGTAATCCGCTCAAAGCTTAAGCAAGTGAAATCTGGTCATTTACAATTATTCCAACAAGTTTTAACATAATTTAGGCATTTGAAATTAAAAAGTAGGTTCAAATATTACAAGTAATTCATGATTTGAGTCCTAAACTATCCGTACATAAGCATAAATAGTAGATACACACGGACACTTGTCACCTCGTGCATACATAGCTCCCACAATTAGATACAAATATTAATTTGAATGACCTAAGGGGTAAATTCCCTCCTCCAAGGTTAGAAAAGAGACTTACCTCATCTCAAAGCCTATTTTCCGGTCAAAGATGATGCTTTGAACCCTCAATTTTGTGCCAAACGAATCGAAACTAGTCAAATGTTATATAAAACAATCAATACATCCTCAAAAGTTCATATTTAACTATTAAAGTGGTTACCCAACCCTAACTGATGAATTCCTTAAACACCCCGGGCCCACGTGCCCATATTCCAAAAAGTTTTAAAGAAAGTTGTTACCCATAGCCTCATGAACTTAAATACATGATTTTCTCAAAATTCGATAACCTTTTTCGTGGTTAAATCACATTTTTATCAAAACCTAGGGTTTTCATCTATACTCATGATTTCTACAAACTTACATGTTAAAATTTACTCATAATATATGTATTAAACTCACAATAGGTAGAAATTACTGACCTTCAATATCTAGGTTGAAATCTCCCTTTTTGACGCTCCAAAATTATCCAAGAATGCAATAAATTACCCCAAAACTGGCTAAGTCTAGATTTATAACACACTGCCCAAGCCTGACCCTTCATCACGAATGCGATCAACCTTTCGCATTCGTAAAGAAAAAACTGAAGAACCCACAAAACTCCTTGTTCACGATCGTGAACGCGATGCACTAGGTCGACTCCTTATCGCGAACGCGTGCCTTTCATCGCAATCGCGTAAGGCAACTGTTTTGCCCAGGCCTAGGCCTCTCGACCCTTCGCGAACGCGTTAGGTCTTTCGAGAACTCGTAGACCACTGGTCCCAAGCCTCCGCAGATACGTCCTTGTCTTCGCGAACATGAAGCACGAAACCCACCCAGTCTGAATTCCTTCATAGCAAAAGTGAAGGTCCTTCCGTGTTTGTATTGAAGGAAACGAGAACGGGAAAATCTGGTTTCTTCAACTTGGCTCCGTGTGGTCCAAAACACACGCGAGCCCCTCGAGACCCCATCCAACTACACCAACAAGTCCATAAACATAATTCGAACGTGCTCAAACTTTTGAAACGCGTAAAACAACAATAAAACCAAGAATCACACCCCAAAACAAAATTGAATCAAGGTATGAACTTCAAGTTTCCAATCATTCCGAACACACTGAATCATACTTAGACTACTTGGAATGACACCAAATTTTACATGGAAGTCCAAAATCACCATACGGAACTATCTCTGGTCTCATAATCCCAATTGGACCTCGACAACCCCAAAACCTACTCCAAAAATTTAGAGAACTTTAAAACCTCCAAAGAGTCAACTTTCACGTTTACGCGCCGAAACGCTCTCGGGTCATCCAAAATCCGATCATAATATACGCTCAAGTCCGAAATCATCAAATAAACCTATTGGAACAGTCCAATTCGGTTCCGAGATCGTTTACTAAAAATATTGACCGAAGTCAAACATAGACTTTTAAGGCCAATTTAAGGAACCAAGCGTTCCGATAACAGCCTCATCCCTTCCAAATCCCGAACTAACCATCCCCGCAAGTCATAAAATAGTAAAAGCACATACGGGAAGCCTTATTTAGGGGGAGGAGTTCTAAAAAGTAAAACGACTGGTTAGGCCGTTACACAACTTACATCAAAATATTTCAATGTTATAGAATATCGCTAATTGAGTCTAATATAGCAAAAGCATATCATACACTCACTCTTGAACTCGACGCATTTTCATATTCTGAAAACGACATCATTGCTTTCATTTAAAAATACTTCTTCTTCACAGTAACAAACTAGACACTCATTTAAAAATGCATCACCAATACTACTCCGTAATTCATCTTTGATGTACTTCTTGGATGAGAATGCTCTTTATACCATTTTTGTTGAGACAGGTAAAATTAGAGTCAACTTCACAAGTTAATAAACAAGTGAATATGTATTCATAAGATTTGCCTCAACCAATGCTTTTTCCAAATCACCAATTTCCTTCAAATTCAAGAATCTCGGGTCACCATGTTGCATGTGCATTATGAACGTGTCAAATTGGTGACTAAAATATCGAAGCTTCAAAACACCAAACTCATTTGGATAATACTTGGCGTCATTATTCTTTCCTTATCAAAATTAGCAAACAAATTAGCCGGATTCAAGCTAGTCATACCAAGAAGCAAGTTAACACTAACAACATCAAAATGAGCGTTAAGCTCTTGAATTTGCAAATCAATCACTATATAAAAATGCTCAACACGTAAGTGATGTGAATAAGAAACACTGGACGGCCTACGCTTTGACTTTCCAGGAATATAAAATTCTTCCATATTGGGCACCAAAATTCATGTTTATCACAAAACAAAGAGACTTCGTCCATTAATGATTTCCATCCTTCATCTCTCATTTGTTGCAACCTTTCCTTTATAAGGTCAAGAAATACAATGTCTTGCTCTTTTTTCTGTAAAGCTTTTCTCAACTCGTTTGGCATTGACAATACTTTCAACATCAAGTGAAGCATGAACACAAATTAAAATGCATTTATTTTACTCAAAAAAAGTTTTTGCTTGCAATCTATCATTAGCCTCAGAACCTTCATATTTAATAAATCTAAGCACTTGAAAAACATATACAACAAAGTTATCTAATGTTTTACAACATGATTTCCAACAAGTGTCACCTGACCTTTGAAGCCCTCGCTCTTGATTTAATCCTTTCCCACATTGAACTTCACCACTCTCTAGCAATTGCTCCAATAATTATGCTTGATAATCCCGAAGTTGATTACTACATCTAAAGGATTCTCTAATCACATTCAACATATTAGCATTTATTGCAAAGAAAGTTTCCACCTCCTTATACTTTTTAGCAACCGCTACAAGCGTCAATTGTAATTGATGAGAAAAATATTGAATAGAAATATGTCGAAAGAGTTTCTTGTAAAATTAAAGCTTTAAGACCATCCATTTTTTCTTACATATTACTAGCTCCATCATAGCCTTGTCCACGTATTTTGGATGGACTTAAAGAGTGTAACACCCCGAAAATTTTTGAAGTACTTAAGTACTATTAAGAAAGTCGATGTATACTAATTATATTATTTTGTGTGCAGGCGAGGACTGTTAATGTGATTGATATCACTTGGATATGCTAATAAGTTTACGAGGCATAAAATAAGTGATGTGGGTCTAAGGAGAGTCCTAAGTCTTAGTCAAGTTGGAAAATTTCATGACAGACTAAAGTTCCAAATGAGTACGCACAAGGTGGACATGTTGAGGACGGGGAACAAAACAAAAAAAAAAGAAAAAAAAATCAACTTTTCTTTCTAAATTTTGAGCGCCGAAATTTCTCCTCGGGGGAAGAAACGCAGCCACCACGAATTTCCATCTTCCTTCCTCCATTTCCAGTTATGTAAGATCACCTTCAACAACCTGAAACTCCATAGATTCATACCTCCAAGTTTCCATTTCTGTCTAGATCCATTTTCCACCTGAAAGTCAGTCCAAATTCACCCCAAAACATTACCAAACCACCCCCAAAACAAGCTGAAAACACCACCTCAAAGCTGCAGCGTCTCCACCACCCAACTAGCAGCTTCACACCTTCATCTCCACCCCAAAAATTCTATCAAAACAGACTCATTTTCCACTCAAAAAATGCTGCCGAAACAGCCTCTCGAACCCAGCAGAAAACCATCAAAAATTAGCTCTGAACCATCATAAAAAAACTGTCCGTTTTGAGCAATGAAAAGCTGAAACTTCAGCTATGAAAACCAGCCACCAAAATCGCTGGAACACCCATCAAAAAGCAGTCGCAACTTTAGCCATTTTTACCCCAAAACCACCCCGGAACATTACAAAAAGACATCACTAAAACCAGCAGAAAAATCCCATTATTGGTTGCTAAAATCTGAGTGAAACAGTCCGAGAAACGTCCCCGACGAGGTCTTGGTTCGAGGCTGCCAATCGAAGCTCCGATCAGAGGCTCTCCATTTCGCCTAATTTATTCTCTATTAAAGATTGAAATTTGGTTAGTGTGGTGCACCATCGTAGTATTATTAAGGGATGAATTTCAGATTTTAACCGCCCGGAGGTGGTTTGACTTGCAAAGATCATTTAAAGTATCAGATTAGCTTCACCAAGTAAGTATCTTGCCTAACCTTGTGTGGGGGAATTACCCCTTAGGATTTGAGTCTTCTGTGTTGATTGGAGTCCTTGTACGTGAGGTGACAAGTGCATGCTCGGACTTATTTGTAGAAGTTGACCTTTTAGGAAACTTAGGTCGTTATATTCACCGAGTATGAATGTGTTCTTGACATGATTGAGTTCCTAATTTCTAGTTTCATCTTTACTTGCTTAAAATAGAATTTCTTGCTTTTTGATTCACTCTTATTGCCTATTTGACTCCTAATTGACTTATTTGAAGAATTTTGTCTCTTTTAATATCATGTTATGTCTTCATAACTGCTTATCTCCATTTGTAATTATCATCATCTATTCCTTTAATTGTTGGTCTTAATTGAGGTTATGGTTATTTTTCCGTTGCGTGTCCTTAAATGAAATTGTTGAATATTTTCAAAACTTCCCGACCTTAAAGGAAGTTTGGATATGCTATACCTTAGTTGACTTGCCCGTGCATAGAGTTATTGGATTTGTGTTAGTTTCTTGTTGTTGACCCGTGCATTTAGGTACGACTATTACATGTTATTTTCCTTGCTGAGTTGTTCTTAATATGCCTAGCATTCTTTATTGAGTTTATTACTTGTGAACTAGCTTTGCCTTTCTTGTGGTCGTAGGTTCAAGAGTGTATATATTTACCGTTTCTTGTATTATTGTCAATGTTGTTGTTGTACTTGTTGTGTGATGCACGAGGTTTCTGCCGTGCGGTTGTGATTGTTGTGATCCACGAGGTTTCTACCGTGCGGTTATTGATATGGGGATTTGCACGAGATTTCTGTCGTGCCGTATTTTCTATTGATAATGCACATGCGGCGTGGCAAGGCGGGATATATATGTGTGGGTTGCGCATGTGGCGAGACAAGGTGGAAATATTTTTATGTGTGTGTGGCGAGACAAGGCGGGCATTCACTTTACTACTGCACACGTGGCGAGACAAGGTGGGTTGTGTCAGGGATTGTTTGTGATACTTGTGTTGTCCTGGGGGCATTATTTGTTGTTGATATTGTGTAATGGTACACTTACTGTGTGAGTTTATTCGTGTGTAAATTGTGAGGAAACAATGTATGTGTTACCCCTTTTCTTTCCTTATGCTTATTGGTTGTTAAAATATGTTAGGACACCTGCACAAACATACACGCAGTTAAGCACTATTATCGGATTAAGGGTTCCTTGTTGTTGTCGAGTATAAATACTCTTGTTGGTCTTTACCATATATGTTGGAATGACCCCAATTGGCACGTGAGTCGTCCGTGCAGTTATTACCTGAAATGAGGGCAAAATACCGATGCTAGGATTCAAATACTGGAACCCATGAGTGGTGATTTGTCCGAGGTTTGGTACCTCGTGGAGATGACTAAGAACTTGATGTAAAAGTAGTTGAAATTGTTGAGTCATTACTTGTCCTTGTTGTATATTTACATTCCGAATTTAGTTGTGTTCCACTTACTCTTTCGTGTTATTTTTACGGTTTTTCCGTTGTTATTTGTTATTCCTTCCCGTATTGAATTTACTGTATTGTTAGCCATATTATGAAGCCCTTATGTAAATATCATAATCTGTTGTCCTATATTTATACTTCTTCAGGTCTTAGACCAGTAGGTGTCTTGACTAGTCCTCGTCACTACTTCACCGAGGTTAGTCTTGATACTTACTGGGCACCGCTGTTGTGTGCTCATACTACACTTCTGCACATTTTTGTGCAGATTCCAGGTTTTGCGTAGCCGACCGATCGATAGTTAGCAACGTGATTGCTTTTGTGAAGACTTAAGGTAAAACCGCTACAGCGTTCGCAAGTTTCCGAGTCATCATCTTATTTTTGTTCATACATTGTTGTACTTATTTCTGAACAGTGATAATTAAGAGTTAGAGTGTAAACTTCTGTAAAGCTTATGACTTGTACTTATCGGGTTTTGGGAAGATGTGTAATGTATAGAGATTCATTTCAGAAAGCATTCAAATATTTTGATATTATGATTGATATTCATTAATACTAGGATTACCTAGTCCTTAAGACTAGGTGCCGTCACGATACCCAACGGGGGAAAATTGGGAGTGTAAACTTCTGTAAAACTTATGACTTGTACTTACCGGGTTTTGGTAAGATGTGTAATGTATAGAGATTCATTTCAGAAAGCATTCAAATATTTTGATATTATGATTGATATTCATTAATATTAGGATTACATAGTCCTTAAGACTAAGTGTCGTCACGATACTCAACGGGAGGAAAATTGGGTCGTGACAAGGAGTGTTTCATTAGAAAAGAAAGTATTTCTTCCTTCAACGACTTTGGATAGGTATCACCAACCCGAACAAGATCAATAAATGGCTCGTTCACTTTGTTTTTTTGTCAACATACCGCAAAGCAATGACCATTTGTTCATCGTGTGAAATGTCCTCAGACTCATCAACGAATATCCCAAATTAATTTTCATCCAAATTACTAATTATAGCTTTCATGGTTTCTTATGCACAAGCACACACAATATCCTTTTAAACATTTGGCGAAGTCATCATATCATTTTTTGGAGCATGTTTCAATATGACTATATCCACTTGAAGGAGCCTCTTTGTTAGCTATTCCAAAAGCCCTAGAAAAAGGCCTTTGTTTTTTGAAGATACACTTTCATCAAGACCTCAAAAAGACAATCCAAAGTACAAGAGAAACCTTGCAACATCGATTGAGACATTAACGAATTTGGTGCTCATTTCTTTGTTTCTCAGATTTCTTGTCATAAGAAACTTGAATTGATTAAGATTGAATTGATAAGTCTAGCATCTTGAAACACTTGTGGTGGAGGCTATTTACATCACCAACATGTAAAGCAAGTCATTCCGAACCTTTATTCAAAGCCTTAAAGCTGGTTTTTGTGAAAGAGTCACCCATACTTCCATGTAATAACTTTCATAAACAAAATGCGGCACCTTTCTTCACACTATACTTCAACCATCTAGAATACGAATTTGTAAACCAACCCAGACTAAATTAATGCATTTTCTTCATGAATAAAGTTTTAAAAAAATTGTGATCAACCGGTTGGCAAGGTCCTTTTTCAATGTAATGTCTTCTTACTTAATCTCGTATTCTATGACTATATTATCAATGCGTAATCTCTCTCCAGGGTCTAGATTAAGTAATTTCTTATCAAACTCATCTATAATGCCATGACCCAAAATCCAAAATCGATCGTGATGGCACCGGACACCACTGTCAGGAAAGCCAACACCAAAAAGTTAATTAAATCCTCGTTTTTTAGTATTTTGAAATCATTTCTTTCCTTACATTAAACAATAAATAATGAACTTCACTGAGTAAATAATGACGTCTTAAACCTATTTAAATACTGAATAGTCCCATAGTCATCCCAGAACCCAGTGTCACAGGTGCATGAGCAATTTCTAGGAAATAAAATGTAATACAATAGTTGTCCGGAATACAGGTTGGACAGAAAATAAAATACAATACTCTGAAGGAGACTCTGTGGGTTGAGGCCATCTCGAGAAATGCAGCTCACCTAAGTCTATGTATCAACCATGCCACTGCGCCCAACGAGGACACTAGACATACATGTGCATGTGCAACAAAAATGCACAGCAAGTATAGTATGAGTACAAAAATAATGCGTACCTAGTAAGCATCCCGTCTAACCTCGGAGAAGTTGTGATGAGAGGTCGACTCCAACACTTACTAGTGGTCCAACAGTAATGTACTAATAATATAATTAGTCATGGGTTTCATTAAAAATAGCAGTAAACTTAAGGAAATTATGAAACAAGTAAACAGTCCTTTTGATAACAAGGGATACCTAAATTCATTTTCATCATTTAATAATTTATCTCAGGAAAAGGAGGTAATATCATTAATCATAAATTTGCAAGGCAAGAAATACAAGCATGCGTAAATCATGTCGAGGTCGTACGGCCCGATCCAACAATATTTAAATTGTGCACTGCCAGAGGGTCGAATGGCGTGAATCATAGATGCATTTATTTAATGTACCGAGGCATTCGGCCCGTTCCACAAAAGATAAACATATTCAAACAGTCAATCAAGAATTCATCAAGGGATAATAATCCAAGGAAATGTAACGACCTGGCCGGTCCTTCCGTGAGATTTGCCACGTTTTCCCTGTTTCTGCTTTATCATGTGTTGCTTAGCCCATTTATGTTGTGTTGGGTTGGCTGGTTCGGATTCGGAGTGGTCGTGGTCAGTAATGGGACACTTAGTCTCTTAAGTTGGCTTAATAGCTGGAAAAGTCAAATGAGAGTTGACTTATAGGTAAACGACCTCAGAGTGTGGACTTTATGGCTCGGATAGCTTTGTTAGGTAATTTGGAACTTAGGGGTGTGTTCGGAATATTGTTTTGAGGTCTGTAGAAGAATTAGGCTTGAATTGGCGAAATTAAGTTTTTGGCAATTTCTGGTAGGCAGTGGAAAATAAGCTATCGGGGTCGGAATGGAATTCCGGAAGTTTTAACAGGTTCATAGTGTCATTTTGGATGTGCGTAGAAATTTTCAGGTCAATCGGACGTGTTTTGGGTGGTTTCAGCATCACTGGCAAAATTTAGAAGTTTCTAAGTTCATAAGCTTGAATCCGAGGTGAATTTGGCGTTTTGACGTTGTGTTGAGTGTTTTGAAGGCTCGACTAAGTTTGAATAAGATAATGGGATGTGTTGGCATGTTTGGTTGAGGTCTCGAGGGCCTCGGATGAGTTTTGGGCGTGTTGACGGATTAATCAGTGGCCTTAGACTTGGAAAACTTTCTGGTGTGGTTGCATAAATGTCTTGTTCTTCGCGTTCGCGGTGGGGTCCCGTGTTCGCGAAGAGCAATTGGTGGAGCTGGGATTTTTTTCCTATGCGTTGGCGAGGAAGAGGACGCTAACATGGAGGTTTGGGGGAATTGTTCTACACGTTCGCACCACGGGGCTCGCATTCGCAAAGTGATGTAAAGCAGCTGGGGACCCATGTATTTTTGTCTACGTGTTCGCATTTGGTGGTACGCGTTCACGTAGCTTGAGGACGTTAAGGAATCACGTTCGCGTGAAGGGGTCGCGTTCGCGTAGCGTTAAGGGAGAGTTCAGTTGGTTTGTTCTATGTGAACGCGTGCATGTGGCCGCGTTCGCGAAGGTTAAATAGATGGGCAGAAACTGTAAATTCAAAATCGAGGGTTTTAAGTACAATATCATAAAAAACCATTAGAGAGCTCGGGAGAATGTGAAATTTGAGGAGATTTTCAATGGAGTAATTGGGGTAAGTATTCTTCACTCATATTCCTAATTACATGATTTAGTTTAGAATTTCATCCTTTAATTTGAGAAATTCGAGTGGAAATTAGGGATAAATGGAAGAAAAGTTTGAGAATTCTTTTGAGGATTTGAGAGGCCATTCGAGGTCTGATTTTGATGTCCTTGGTATGTATAGACTCGTGGGAGGATAAGGATTCTTGTGATTTTTATCGAATTTCAAGACGTGGGACCGGGGGTCGGGTTTGGCCAATTTTAAGATTTTTTGTTAAATTTGATAATTTTCAAATGGGTTTCGTGCCTTAGCGTATAATAATGATATAAATCTAATTTTGGCTAGATTTGGAGCAATCGGAGGCCGTGTCTAGAGGCAAAGGCATTGTGGGCTAGGATTTTAGCCAGTTTGAGGTAAGTAACGTTTCCAAACATGGTTCTGAGGGTTCGAAACCCCGAACTATATGTTATGTGATTATAATTAAGGTTACGCACATGCCAAGCGACGGGCGTGCGGGCGTGCACCGTGTGGTTTTGGCTTGGTTCATCCCATGGCACCATTTAGTAGTTATTTATGGATCGATATTTGTGCTTCTATCAACGTGGCTAATACGAACATGTTAGAAATCATGCTAAGTACCATGTTAAGGCTTCACGCCGATATTGTTGACACCCCAGTGGTCATATATTGATGTCTTCTCATGTGTTTATTTGATGATTATTTCTCAGTCCTGTCATAGCATATCATATCATGTCTCAGTCTCGGTATTTGTTAAATCTTGTACATTTATCATTGATTCGGACTAGTTTATGCATTTGTGAGCCCAAGTGAGCGAGACTGGAGAGTGATGACTGAGTGAGGCCGAGAGCCTCGAATTGAGATACAGTATGAGATCGGGCCGCACACCGTAGCGAGATAATGATTATGCCTTTGTTGGCTTATTATAGTGCTTGGGCTAAGAGTAGCCCCTCCGGAGTCTTTACACCCTCATTGAGCGCATTGATATTTGAGGGATGGATATTCCCTGGACATGGATCTTTTCCGAAGTTGATGATATTGAGGGATGGATCTTCCCTGGACATGGATCTTGTTCGAAGTTGATGATATTGAGGGATGGATCTTCCCTGGACATGGATCTTGTCCGAGTGTTGTATTCCGGAGATGGATCTTCTCCGTGGGGCTGGATTGGCCTTCCTCCGTACTGAGTGACTACGGTCACCGATGTTTATGTACCTTTTGAGATGGATCTTCCCTGGGCCTGAGAGTCATATACAGTACTGAGTGGACTTCTGTGTGAGAGTTGTGAGCGCTAAGTGCATTCCTCACTATTGATACATTGACATGTATAGCATACTGAGTCATGCATGAGTTATTGACCATGTCTAATATATCCTGATATCATTGTCTGTTAAAACTGTGAACATGTCTATATTCTGTACATTATTTGTTATAAACACTGGGGTGTAGTCCGTCCCTACCTCTCAGCCCATAGTTTGGGTTCGTTACTTACTGAGTTGGTGTACTCACGTTACCCCCTGCACCTTGTGTGTAGATCCAGGTACATTGGGACCAGGTAGTGGTTGCTGAGTGGCTGTCAGAGTTTCTTTCGGAGTCGTCGAGGTAGCAGCTTGCGATCGCAACCTCCTCTTCTCCTTCTTTATCTTCCTATCGCATTTTTATTTTTTCAGACTGTGTTGTCTACTTTGTATTTTGACATTCTTATGTTGTAGTAGCTCATGACTCGGCGACACTAGACCTGGGATTGGAGTTTCTTGTTAATTATGTTTCAATGATGAAAAACGTTTAAATGGACTTTTAAATGACACTTTTGGCTACCAAAATTTATGATTTTTCTTAAAATAACTTTAATCCAAACAAAGTGTGTGGCTTGCCTGATTCCATGACAGGCTCCATCACGACCGGGTGTTCTGGGGTAGTGACAAGTTGGTATCAGAGCTCTAGGTTATGTAGGTCTCACCAGTCATGATCAGATTTAGTAGAGTCTTGTGGATCGGTACGGGGACGTCTGTACTTATCTTAGAGAGGCTACATAACCCTTAAGAAATATCTCACATTCTTGAATTCTGTCGTGCGAATCTGTTGCTTCTATAGACTAAACTTCTGATGTTTCATTCTCTCACAGATGGTGAGGACACGTGCTACCAATCAGGGTGACCAGACACCAGCTAGACCAGCGAGAGGTCGGGGCCGCGGTAGAGGCCGTGGCAGAGGTAGGGGTGCAGCCCGTGCACCAACCGGGGCAGTACCTATGGACCTACCTATTGCTCAGGGTCATGTCCCCGCCGCAGATGTTCCAGCGGGACCGGCTCAGGCACCAGCAGTGCCTATGGTGATTCCGGGTCTTCAAGAGAATCTGGCTCAAATTTTGACTGTGTGAACCAGTCTTGCACAGGCAGTCATTGTTTCTACTACTGCCGCTACTTCTCAGGCCGGGGGAGGCACTCAGACTCCAGCTACCCGTACACCTGAGCAGTTTGTTCAGGGGCTCCAGACACCAGGGGCAGCTCCAGCCCAGCCGCTTTCCCCAGCCCAGGATTTATTGGTCCCAGCTATGGCGGACGATGAGAAGCGCAAGTTTGGGAGATTTGGTAGACTTCAGCCTCCGACTTTCAGTGGTACTGAGGGCGAGGATGCCCAAGTCTTCTTAGACAAGTGTTAGAGGATTCATCGCACAACAGGGATATTGGAGACCAGTGGGGTCCCGTTTACTACTTTCCAGTTCTTAGGAGTTGCACTCACTTGGTGGGAGGTTTACGAGAGGTGTAGGCGTGTTGATGCAGCGCCCCTTACCTGGCATCAGTTCTCTATTCTTTTCCTGGAGGGAAGAGTTGCACAGGCAGTTCGAGTAGCTACATCAGGGGACATGACCGTGAAGCAGTATGAGATGAGGTTCTCCGAGTTGGCCTGTCATGCTATTTGGATAGTTCCCACGGATAGGGAGAGGATCAGGAGGTTCGTTGATGGCCTCACTTGTCAGCTACGGATTTTTCTTACTAGGGAGAGGGTATATGGTTCTTTTTTCGAGGATATGATTGACATTTCCAGAGAGATTGAGTCAGTTTGACACTAGGATCAAGTCGAGAGGGAGGCCAAGAGGCCTCGATGATCTGGTAGTTTTGGTGGTGTTCATTTAGGAGGAAAGGCCTAGCACAGCAGAGGCCGCTCATTCAGGCCTCCTCAGCCAGTCAGCCCAGCTTACAATGGTGCATCATCGGGGCATGGTACCTGCGGTTCTCATTCAGGTCATTCATCATTCAGTTCCCTTCCAGCCTGGAGTTTATCTCGAGCACCATCGATTCACGGTTCCTCGATGCATGGTCCTTCTAGTGTTTATTCAGGTATTAGGGGTTCCCTTCAGTCTCCACTGTCATTTGTTAATAGGGGTTTTTTTGAGTGTGGTGATCCGGGTCATATCAAGAGGTTTTGTCCCTATCTTTCGGGTGGTTCATTCCAGCAGAGGAGCCAGTCATCAGCTTCAGCATCGGTTAGTACACCACCTGCCCAGGCAGCTAGGGGTGGGGGTCAGTCATCTAGAGGCCGCCCTAGAGGGAAGGTCGGTCAGGTGGAGGGCATGCTCGTTTCTATGCACTACCAGCCAGACCAGATGTTATGGCCTCAGATACAGTGATTACAAGTATTGTCTCAGTCTGTCACCGAGATGTTTCAGTCTTATATGATCCTGGTTCCACATATTCTTATGTTTCATCATACTTTGCCCATTTTCTGGATATACCCCGTGAGTCCTTGGTTACATCTGTTCATGTGTCGACCCCGGTAGGCGATACTATTGTTGTGGACCATGTGTATCGAACATGTGTGATATCTATTGGGGGTCTGGAGACCCGAGTCGATCTGTTATTGCTTAGCATGGTTGACTTTGATGTGATATAGGGCATGGATTGGCTATCTCCGTGTCATGTTGTTCTAGATTGTCACGCTAAGACCGTGACCTTATCCATGCCAGGATTTCTGAGGGTTGAGTGGAGAGGTTCTGTTGAGTATGTGCCTAGTAGGGTGATTTCTTACCTGAAGGCGCGTATGGTAGAGAAATGGTGTTTATCATATTTGGCTTTGTGGATGTCTGTGTTGAGACTCCCGCTATTGATTATGTTCCAGTGGTCCGTGATTTTCTGGATGTGTTTCCTGCAGACCTACCGGGCATGCCGCCGGATAGGGATATTGATTTTGGTATTGATTTAGGGTCGGACGCTCAGCCTATTTCTATTCCACCGTATCGTATGGCACCGACGGAGTTGAATGAGTTGAAGGAATTGAAAGAGCAGCTTCAGGAACTCTTAGATAAGGGGTTCATTCGGCCTAGTGTGTCACCTTGGGGTGCACCGGTGTTGTTTGTGAAAAAGAAGGATGGTTCCATGAGAATGTGTATTGACTACAGGCAGTTGAACAAGGTTACAGACAAAAATAAGTATCCTTTGCCTCGTATTGATGATTTGTTTGACCAGCTTCAGGGAGCCAGGGTGTTCTCTAAGATTGATTTGAGATTCGGGTATCATCAGCTGATGATTCGGGATTTAGATATTCCCAAGACAACTTTCAGGACTCGTTATGGTCACTATCAGTTTATGGTGATTTTTTTTGGGCTGACCAATGCCCCAGCAGCGTTCGTGCATTTGATTAACAGTGTGTTTCAACTGTATTTGGATTCCTTTGTTATTGTGTTCATTGATGACATCCTGGTATAGTCTCGTAGCCAGGAGGACCATGCCCAACATTTGAGAGTTATTTTACAGAGATTGAGGGAGGAGAAGCTTTATGCAAAGTTCTCCAAGTGTGAGTTTTGGCTTGTCTCAGTAGCTTTCTTGGGGCACGTGGTGTCCAGTGAGGGTATTCAGGTTGATCTGAAGAAGATAGAGGCGGTGCAGAGTTGGCCCAGACCGTCCTCAGCTACAGAGATTATGAGCTTCCTTGGTTTGTCGGGGTATTACCGTCACTTTGTGGAGGGGTTTTCTTCTATTGCTTCGCCCTTGACCAAAATGACCCAGAAGGGTGCTCCGTTCAGGTTGTCAGATGAGTGTGAGGAGAGATTTTAGAAGCTCAAGGCTGCATTTACCTCAGCTCCAGTGTTAGTATTGCCATTAGCTTCAGGTTCTTATACCGTGTATTGTGATGCCTCGAGGATAGGCATCAGTTGTGTTTTGATGCAGGAGGGTAGGGTGATTTCCTAAGCCTCGCGCCAGTTGAAAAATCATGAGAAGAATTATCCCGTATATGCTCTCGAGCTAGCAGCCATTGTTCACGCCTTGAAGCTCTGGCGTCATTATTTGTATGGGGTTCATTGCAAGGTTTTCACTGATCATCGTAGTTTGCAACACTTGTTTAAGCAAAAGGATTTGAATTTGCGTCAGAGGATATGGTTGGAGCTTCTCAGGGACTATGATATCACTATTCTATACCACCCGGGGAAGGCCAATGTAGTGGTTGATGCCTTGAGTCGCAGAGTAGAGAGTTTGGGGAGTCTAGCGTTCCTTCCAGCAGCTGAGAGACCATTAGCACTTGATGTTCAGGCCTTAGCGGGTCAGTTGGTGAGATTGGATCTATAGGAGCCCCGCCGGGTATTGGTTTGTGTATCCTCCAGGTCTTCCTTTTTATGACCGAATCAGAGAGCGCCAGTATGATGACCCACACCTACTCGTTCTTCAAGACAGGGTCCGGCGAGGTGATGCCAGAGATGTAGTTATCGGTGATGATGGGGTTATGAGGATGTAGGGTCGGATATGTGTGCCTAATGTGGATGGTCTTCGAGAGTTGATTCTAGCAGAGGCCCACTTCTCGCGGTATTCCATCCATTCAGGTGTCGCGAAGATGTATCAGGATCTGAGACAGCATTATTGGTGGAGGCGGATGAAGAAGGATATTGTTGGATTTGTAGCTCGGTGTCTCAATTGCCAGCAGGTGAAGTATGAGCACCAGAGACCAGGTGGATTGCATCAGAGGCTGGATATTCTGTGGAAGTGGGATAGGATCACCATGGACATTGTAGTTGGGCTCCCACGGACTTCAAGGAGGATCGATGCTATATGGGTTATTGTGGATCGACTGACCAAGTCCGCGCACTTCATTCCTGTTGGTACTACTTATTCTTCGGAGCGGTTAGCTGAGATTTATATCAGGGATTTTGTGCGGTTGCATGGTGTTCCAGTTTTTGTCATTTCTGACAGAGGTACTCAGTTCACATCTCAGTTTTGGAGGGTCGTGCAGAGAGAGTTGGGTACTCATGTCGAGTTGAGCACAACATTTTATCCTTAAATGGATGGGAAGTCAGAGCGCACTATTCAGATTCTGGAGGACATGTTACGTGCTTGTGTCATTGATTTTGGGGGTTCATAGGACCAACTTCTTCCACTCACGAAGTTTGCATATAATAACAGCTATCAGTCGAGTATCCAGATGGCTCCGTTTGAGGCTTTATATGGGAGGAGGTGTAGATCTATGGTTGGTTGGTTTGAGTCGTGTGAGTCCAGGCCATTAGGTACAGATTTGGTACAGGCTGCGTTGGATAAGGTGAAGTTGATTCGGAGCGACTTCGCACGACGTAGTCTAGGCAGAAGAGTTATGTGGACCGGAAGGTCCGGAATGTGTCTTTCATTGTTGGGGAGAATGTACTGCTGAAGGTGTCACCCATGAAGGGTGTTATGGGGTTCGGGAAGAGGGGCAAGTTGAGTCCCCGATTCATTGGGCCATTTGAGGTGCTTCAGAGGGTTGGAGAGGTGGCTTATAGACTTGTTTTGCCACCTAGCTTATCGAGTGTTCATCCGCTGTTTCATGTTTCCATGCTCCGAAAGTATGTTGGTGACCCGTCTCATGTCTTGAACTTCAGCTAAGTTCGGCTAGAGGGTGATATGTCTTATGAGGTAGAGCTAGTGGCTATTTTGGGTCATCAGGTCAGAAGGTTGAGGTCTAAGGATATAGCTTCAGTGAAGGTGCAGTGGAGAGGGCAGCCGGTGGAGGAGGCCACCTGGGAGACCGTGCGGGAGATGCGGAGCAGATATCCTCACTTATTTGAGACTCCAGGTAACGTTTGTTGTTAAGGGGGAGAATGTAACGACCCGGCCGGTCGTTCCGTGAGATTTGCCTCGTTTTCCCTATTTTTGCTTTATCATGTGTTGCTTAGCCCATTTCTGTTGTGTTGGGTTGGCTGGTTCGGGTTCGGAGTGGTCGTTGTGAGTAATGAGACACTTAGTCTCTTAAGTTAGCTTAATAGTTGGAAAAGTCAAATGGGAGTTGACTTATGGCTCGGATAGCTTCGTTAGGTGAGTTGAGACTTACGGGTGTGTTCGGAATATTGTTTTGAGGTGCAGAGTAGAATTAAGATTGAATTGGCGAAATTGAGTTTTTGGCGATTTTCGGTCGGTAGTGGAAAGTAGGCTATCGGGGTCGGAAGGGAATTTCGGAAGTTGGAACAGTTTTGTAGTGTCAGTTTGGATGTGGGTGCAACATTTAAGGTCAACCGGACGTGTTTTGGGTGGTTTCGGCATCATTGGCGAAATTTAGAAGTTTCTAAGTTCATAAGCTTGAATCCGAGATGAATTTGGCGTTTTGGCATTGTTTTGAGTGTTTCGAAGGCTCGACTAAGTTTGAATAAGGTTATTCGATGTGTTGGTATGTTTGGTTGAGGTCTCGAGGGCCTCAGATGAGTTTCGGGGGTGTTAACGGACCAATTCGTGGCCTTAGACTTGGCAGAACTGCTAGTGTGGTTGCAGAAATGTCTTGTTCTTCGCATTCGCGGTGGGGTCCCGCATTCACGAAGTATAAATGGTGGAGCTGGGATTTTTGTCCTATGTGTTCGCGAGGAAGAGGACACGAACGCGGAGGTTTAGGGGAATTGTTCTACGCGTTCGCACCAGGGGGCTCGCGTTCGCGAAGTGATGTGAGGCAGTTGAGGACCCATGTATTTTGGTCTATGCGTTCGCGTTTGGTGGTACGCGTTCGCGTAGCTTGAGGCCGTTAAGGCATCGCGTTCGCGTGAAGGGGGTCGTGTTCGCGTAGCGTTAAGGGAGGGGTCAGCTAGTTTGTTCTATGCGAACGCGTGCATGTGGCCGCGTTCGCGAAGGTTGAATAGATGAGGAAAAACTTTAAATTCAAAATCGAGGGTTTTAAGTACAATATCATAAAAAAACCATTAGAGAGCTCGGGAGAAGGTTAAATTTGAGGAGATTTTCAGTGGAGTGATTGGGGTAAGTATTCTTCACTCATATTTTGTCTAATTCTAGGATTTAGTTTTGAATTTCATCATTTAATTTGAGAAATTAGAGTGGAAATTGGGGATAAATGGGAGAAAGGTTTGAGAATTCTTTTGAGGATTTGAGAGGCCATTCGAGGTCCTATTTTGATGCTCTTTGTATGTAAAGACTCATGGGAGGATAAGGATTCTTGTGATGTGATTTTTATCAAATTCCGAGACGCGGGCCCGGGGGTCTGGTTTGGCTAATTTCAGGATTTTTAGTTAATTTTGATAATTTTCGAATGGGCTTCATTCCTTAACATATAATAATAATATAAATCTGATTTTGGCTAGATTTGGAGCAATCGGAGGCCGAGTCTAGAGGGAAAGGCATTGTGGGCTAGGATTTTAGCCGGTTTGAGGTAAGTAACGTTTCAAAACTTGGTTCTGAGGGTTCGAAACCCCCGAACTATATGCTATATGATTATAATTAAGGTGACGCACATGCCAAGTGACAGGCGTGCGGGTGTGCACCGTGTGGTTTTGGCCTGGGTCATCCCATGGCACCATTTAGTAGTTGTTTATGGATCGATATTCGTGCTTTTATCAACATGGCTAATACGAACATGTTAAAAATCATGCTAAGTACCGTGTTAAGGCTTCACACCTATATTGTTGAGACCCAAGTGGTCATATGTTGCTGTCTTCTCATGTGTTTATTTGATAATTATTTCTCAGTCCTGTCATACCATATCATATTATGTCTCAGTCTCGGTATTTGTAAATCTTGTACATTTATCATTGATACGGTCTAGTTTATGCATCTGTGAGCCCAAGTGAGCGAGACTGGAGAGTGATGACTGAGCGAGGCCGAGGGCCTGGAATGGAGAGACAGTGTGAGATCGGGCTGCACACCGCAGCGAGATATTGATTACGCCTTCGTTGGCTTATTATATCGCTTGGGCTAAGAGGAGCCCCTCCGGAGTCATTACACCCCCAGTGAGCGCATTGATATTTGAGGGATGGATCTTCCCTGTACATGGATCTTGTCCGAAGTTGATGATATTGAGGGATGGATCTTCCCTGGACATGGATCTTGTCCGAGTGTTGTATTCCGGAGATGGATCTTCTCCGTGGGGATGGATTGGCCCTCCTCAGTACTGAGTGACTACGGTCACCGATGTTTATGTACCTTCCCGGCTGGATCTTCCCTGGGCCTGAGAGCCATATACAGTACTAAGTGGACTTCTGTGTGAGAGTTGTGAGCGCTATGTGCATTCCACACTGTTGATACATGGACATGTAGAGCATATTGAGTCATACATGGGTTACTGATCATGTCTAATATATCCTGATATCATTGTCTGTTAAAACTGTGAACATGTCTAAATTATGTACATTGTTTGTTATAATCACTGGGGTGTAGTCCGTCACTACGTCTCAGCCCATCGTTTGGGTTCGTTACTTACTGAGTTGGTGTACTCACTTTACCCCTTGCACCTTGTGTGCAGATCCAGGTACATCGGGACCAGGTAGTGGTTTCTGAGTGGTTGTCAGAGTTTCTTTTGGAGTCGTCGAGGTAGCAGCTGGCGATCGTAACCTCGTCTTCTCCTTCTTTATCTTCCTGACACATTTTTATTATTTCAGACTATGTTGTCTAATTTGTATTTAGACATTCTTATGTTGTAGTAGCTCATGACTCGGTGACACTAGACCTGGGATTGGATTTTCTTGTTAATTATGTTTCAATGATGAAAAACGTTTAAATGGACTTTTAAATGACACTTTTGGCTACTAAATTTATGATTTTTCTGAAAATAACTTTAATCCAAACGAAGTGTGTGGCTTGCCTGATTCCACGACAGGCGCCATCACGACCAGGTGTTCTGGGGTCGTGACAGGAAAAGAGCAAATTTCTCTTTTAAAAGTCAAGAAAATGATGTTTAGCCTTTTAGAAATGTATTCACCAAGTTCGATATGATTAAGCCTTTTCAATTGTCAATAAAGTTAGACATACGACAAGTAAAGCATGCTTTTGGGTCCTACACTACACGGACATAGGCATAATAATAGCAACGCATGGACTCCCGTCACCTCGTGCGTGTAGGCCCCACAAATAGAAGCACATATTTACTTATTTCACCTATGGGGTTAATTCCCTCTTATAAGGTTAGAAAGGAGACTTACCTCGCTCTGAAGTTCCATAACCGGCTTCCAAGCCCTTCGATGACTCAAATCGATGCACAACGCTCCAAAAACTAACCAAACAATGCGCAAACCAATGAAAATTTACCCTAATACTCCTAACAATTCAATTTACTACAATTCTAACTCCGCTCGGAAAGTCGATAAAATCACCCTCGAGCCCACGTGCCCAGATTTCGAATATTTTTGAAAATAAACTTTACTCATAACCCTACGAGCTCAAATATATAATTTATTTCCAGTTCCATGCACAAATTCATGGTCAAAATCCAAAATACCAAATTCTAGGTCTTCTACCAAAACCCCACAATTTATACTAATTTTCATGTTCCAATCCATGTATAATTCATGTATTTAACTCACAAATGGGAAGAAACCACTTACCTAGATTTGCTTGATGAAAATATCCCCTTGAAGCTCTCCAAAATCGCCCAAGCCAAATGAAAAATTGGAGAAAAATGAGCCAAGTCCCATTTTTATAAAACCCTTCTGCCCAGCGACACTTTCGCACTTGCTGAATAGTAGCCACACCTGCGGCTTCGCAGGTGCGAGGATCCCTTTGCTCCTGTGGTTTCCTTCCGCATATGCGGTCATCTTCTCCGCACCTGCGGTCCTTCCCCTAACTGCCCAACCCCGTATCTGCGACACTCAGGCCGCACCTGCGGCCAATACCTCGCAGGTGCAGTTACACCAGATATCAGCTGCCTCATCTTTTCTTCCGAGTCCAAACTCAATCCGTTAACCACTCGGAATTCACCCCGGGCCCCTAGGACCCTGTCCAATCATACCAACCAGTTTCAGAACATAATGCGGACCTGCTCGAGGCCTCAAATCACATCATGCAATGTTAATACCACGAATCGCACTCCAATTCAAGCTTTATGAACTTTAGAACTCTAAACTTCTTCATTTGATGCCGAACCCTATCAAATCACGTCTGATTGACCTCAAATATTTCACACAAGTCACATTTGACACTACGGACCTATTCCAACTTTCGGAATCGGATTCTGACCCCGATATCAAAAGGTCCACTTCCGATCCAACTTCTCAAAAACCTTCAAATTTCTAACTTTTGACAAACGACTCTGAAATTGCCTACAAACCTCCAAATCCACATCCGGGCGCGCTCTAGATACCAGAGTCACCATACGGAGCTACTCCCAGACTCGAAATCCCAAAGAGACATTGATAACATTGAAATGCACTTCAACCCAAATTTATGAATTTCTTCAAAAATGCCAATTTCCACAATAGACGTCGAAACGCTCCCGGGTTATCCAAAACCCGATCCGAACATACGCCCAAGTTCGAAATCATAATACGAACCTGCTGGACCATTCGAATCCTGATTCCGAGATCGTTTACTCGAAATCAGCCCTTAGTAAAGTCTTCCGAATGAGAATTTTCTTTCCAAATCAACTCCGAACTTTCGGAAAATAAATCCTGGCCGCGCGTACAAGTCATAATACCCAAAGTGAAGCTGCTCATGGCCTCAAACTGCTGAACGACGCGTTAGAGCTCAAAACGACCGGTCAGATCGTTACATATAAGATGGGAGGAATTGTTTTTAAAACTAGAACTTGGTTGAGAAGAATTAAACTTCGTCAAAAATATGTCCATCTCAATTCACAAGAACAAGAACTTCGTACCAAAAAAATGAGTCCAATAAACATAAGAGTCTATCAAGAATACAAACAAACACAATATCAATAGAGAATCACAACCCTTTTATCAAGAATAAAACAAATATTATATTTAAGCTAACTCTTGAATAACCCAAATGAAGAAAAAAGTCCACTACAGTTAAAAAGAAGGAAAAGTTATGTAGTTACTGTCCTGTTATGAACAATGATGAGCCAAATGACTTACTCCAATTTTAAAACAAAAAAGATATCAATATACCTACCTTCATTACAGATGAATAACTTGGAATAAACTTATATCTATTACAGATGGATATTTGACAAGTATTACTATATATAGAAACATCAGCAATATTGGAATTATTTTCTTATCCTTCATTGCTACTTCTATTTCAATCACTACAATTCATGCTAATTGAAAATATCAACAAGAATCGTCCCAACTCCTAATAGCTAACAAATCAGAAGATAATAACATCTGCAAATCTTGATAAACCATCAAGTCTTAAAGTGAAGTTAAAAATCAAAAATTAAGAGACCACTCAATTTCAGAGAAAATGGAAACTCATCCTAAACAAATCATTTGGATAATAGATTTGAGGTTTACCAAAAATGCATTTACAAGCGATTCTTGAAGCAACAATTTAAAACCTAAATAAAATTGTATAACATCCATTTCCAATTCTTCATGCTCGTATAAAAAATAAAATAAAAATTTCAAAGTAAGAGAAGCACTGACCAGAGATTTGATGCCTGCTACTTTTTCAAAGTAATGAGAAAAATTGAGGTAGAAGGGTTCTACTGGGGCTTTTGATTGAGGAAGAAGGGTTTAGGCGTTTAGGACATCTCCAACCTTTACCCTCATTTTGGTCCCCAAAATAGAAATTTTCCCATTTTGAGGATAACTTACTCCAACCATTCCCCTATTTTTTTTCCTCAAAAGAGAATATTCTTTTTTATATTCTTCTCTCTCTTCTATATTATATTATTATCTTTCATTTCAATTTTTATTCTTTTGAATTTCATTAAACAAATTCCGTCTATTATTTTCATTAATTTGTAATTTCCATTCAAACAATTCCACAAAATTTCAAATAATATAATTTGTAAGCAATTATTATAGATTAATTAATAATTCAAATAAAAGTGAAATCATTGTGATACAAGATTAATTAAATACTTATTACATAATGATAAAATTCATTCGAAATACTACATAAAGTTTTAATGATGGATGTGGATTCTATTGTCCATCCGACTCTTCGTGAATTTATGCGACAAGAACAACAACGAATAATGTAGAAAAGAAGTCAACAATATCCACACTCACAACCATAACAATCCTCGGCCTCATTCACTCAATACTATAATGATTTCGGTGTATCTGGAAACTACATACCTCCCTACTAAGTTATTATGTTATTTACCGTAGTTTCGATTTTTATGTATTTTAATTTAATGTGTTTTCAATTTTCATGTTTTTCAATTTTAATGTATTTTTATTTAATTTATTTTTAATTTTCACTTTTCAATTTTAGCAACATCTAATATTTTATATTTCACCTTTCAATTTTAGCAACATCTAATATTTTATATTTTCACCATTCATTTTTTTAGATGATTATATATTTTTGTACAATTATAACTTATAATAAAATTAACTTACTATTTTACATAAAAATAATAAATGCACAAAAAATAATTTATCAAAATTATACGTCAAAGTTAATATATAAAATTAATTATATAAAGATATTACATAAACATAATTAGGTATATATAAATAGATAAATTAAAAGAGTTAAATAATAAAATAATAATAAAATATGCATGAATAGTAATATGGGAGATGAATAGTGTACCCCATATTTGAGGAAACACCATTCATCCCTCAATTTTGGCGCAAAAATAAGGGAGGGTTGGAGCTTCATTTTGACAAAAATTACCCCGATTATGGAGAAATGGGAGGGTTGGAGATGGCCTTAGCGACTTAGCATTTTGGGGCTTTTGATTGGGGTGGAATTTTTTAGAAGAATTAAATAAAAGAGTTGGCTATTATGTATAACTATTAAAATATAATTAAATTAAGAAAAGGTAAAATAAAAAATTATAAATTATTCAACTGTTGACTAATAAATAATACTATTGTACTAGTATATAATTCCAGTTATAATAAGTAAAAAACTAAGAAAACGAATTTGCAAGAGGCAAGTTAGAAACTCAGGTCATAATGTAAGGAACAGGACTCACGCAACTCATAAGACCACTGTTCCAGTCAGATTTTGTTATTGAGAGCAGTGGCGACCAGAAATTTATTTAAAGGTGTTTAAATTTAAAAGAAGTGAAAAAAAACTCTCCGACAAAGGTGTTCAATATATGTCATATACTTCTAAAATCTGATATTTTACTTATATACATAGTGTAATTTTTCGATGAAGGGTGGTCAATTGACCACCCTTGCGATAATATAGCTTCGCCCATGATTGAGAGGGCCAAGAAAAATATCTAAAGCCTCCCCAAAGTATATACAATTATACATGAAATATATATATACAAATTTTTTGTTGAAGTTAACAGGTTCTCATGACCCCTCAACACCTACTATAGGTCCACCTCTAATTACCAGCACACTAACAGAAAAAATCTAAATAGAAGGCAGAGGACACCAGAAATCAATAATCTCCTACAAAATCTTTCATTATTTTTTGCTTCTTGCTTCAATGCCCGTTAAGAACCGGACATAATTGCAAAAGCGGGAGATAATAGCCTGAGTAACTTTGAGAAATTAATGGAGCTGAAGGAATGTACATGCAATAGGGTGTTATTAGTTCATGCGTGTGATGACCCAAAGGGTCATCTTTTGAATTAAGATACTATTCTGGGCTCATTAGCCTTAAAAAGACTAATTTTAATTATCTCGATCTGTGTGCGATGTCCGAGCGTGAAATCAAAAAAACATTATGCGAAAATATGTGAAATAGTAATTTTGGAATTTAAAATTTGGTTTTAGTTGACTTTGGTCAATATTTTGAGTAAACGGACCCGGATCTCTGTTCCGAAGATCCCGGGAGGTCCGCAGTAAATTACGGGACTTGGGCGTATGCCCAGCATTTAATTCCGAGGTCCTTAGCTTTAGAAATCAATTTTTGAAGAAAATTGTTGTGCTGGATTTTTAATGAAATAAAGAAGGGAAAAAGGTCAAAATTACTCCTCTACTATTCTTTATTGGTTACTTGTACCACCCGTTAAACCTTTCGTCCATTCTTGTCCCAATCGTTAATGAAGTTTTAAAAAATAACCCCTAACCCTAACGTTTTGACACTGTGGCAGCTGATCCCTTCAATTTTTTCCATGTCAGCTACCAAGTCATTAATTAACCCCACCAAGTTAAAACCCCACAGACCCCATTTTAGTTGAGCTCCACGAATAACAAGAGCCTTCACCACCGACATCATTGCCGTCATCGTCGCCGCTAACCGAGCAGCCATCACCTCCGGTGGAAAAGCCTCAAAAGCTTCGGTGGAGAAAGAGTGGTACCAGGCCATTCCACCAAATTTCAGGCCATTCCATCGAGCCAATCGTCGTCCCCAAACCTCTGCAACTCTCTGATGAGCACCAGTGTAATGACCCGGCCGGTCGTTCCGTAGAATCTGCATTATTATTACTGTTTGTGTCTTGTCATAGGTTGGTTATACAGTTTATGATGTGTTAGAGTCGGTTGGCTCGGGTTCAGAATGGTTGTAGTGAGAATTCAGTTACTTAGTCTCTAGAAATAGCCTTATAGTTGGAAAAGTCAATTGAGAGTTGACTTATTTGCAAACGACCTCGGAATGCGGCTCGGATAGCTTCGTTAGGTGATTTGGGACTTAGGAGTGTGTCCGGAATATTTTTGTGATGTCCGGTGTAGAAATTAGGCTTGAATTGGCGAAAGTTAGTTTTTGGTGATTTCCGGTCGGCAGTGGAAAATAGGATATCGGGGTCGGAATGGAATTCCGACAGTCAGAACAGGTTCGTAATGTCATTTTGGATATGTCTGCAAAATTTCAGGTCAATCGGAGGTGTTTTGGATAGTTTCGGCATCGTTGGTGGAATGTAGAAATTTCAAAGTTCATAGGTTTGAATGTGATGTGATTTTGGTGTTTTCGTGTTATTTTTGGTGTTTCAAGGGCTCGACTAATTTTAATGATCATATAGGATGTGTTGGTATGTTTGGTTGGGGTCCCGAGTGGCTCGGGATTGATTTCGGATGGCTAACGGACATTTTCGGGCCTTAGAGAATTGCTGGTTTTGCTGGTGTTTCTGCAGAAGGATTTTACCCTATGCGTTCGCGGAGGGGGTCTCGCGTTCGCATAGGGTAAGTTGGGAGCTGGGGAATTTCTTCTGTGCGTTCGCGGTCCAGGGGTGCGAACGCATAGGTTTGAGCGGGGTGTTCATCGCGAATGCAGAGGAGAAGGTGTGTTCGCGTAGGGTTAGAGCTATTTGAGGGACCCCTGGCCATTTGGTCTATGCGTTCAAGGGCCTGGGGTGCATTCGCGAAGGTCTTGATGTGCTGGGCAGTGCGTTCGCGGGCGTGTGATCGCGATCGCGAATAGGAAAATTGGGGCCAGTTGGAAATACTCTATGCGAACGCGGTCATGCTTATGCGTTCGCAAAGGGTAAAAACTTAGGCAGTATCAATATAACCCATCCGCGACCCTTGCCCACTTTTTCATCATTTTTGAATGGGAATAGAGCTTTTGGAGCTATTTTGAAGAGGGAAATCGATTGTTCTTCATTGAGGTAAGGATTTGGACCCCATAACTTGATTATATGTGATTAAGGACTAAATTAACAGTGTTTAATTGGGGAAAATTAGTAGAAAAAGGTGAAGTTAGGGCTTGAGTTTAAGAGGCCTTTTTGAGGTGATTTGAGGGGTCAATCGGACTACGATTTCAGATTTCTTTATATGTACAGACTCTTGAGATGATGAGGATCATTTTGGAATCATGTTTGTCGAGTTCCAAGATGCGGGCTCGGGGGTCGGGTTTTGGCTAATTTCGGGTTTTGTGCATAAAGTTGATATTTTTCAATTGAAATTCATTCCCTTAGCATAATTTGATGTGAAAAATCTGAACTTGATAGATTTGGAGCACTCGGAAGTTGATTTGAGAGGCATTCGTGTTGCGGAGTAGCGTTTCGGGCTAGTTTGAGGTAAGTAATGTCTTTAAATCCTGTCATGAGGGTATGAGACCCCGGATTTTACATCCTTTCACGGATTTGGAGTGACGCTCACACCGGATGACGAGTGTGGGGCGTGCACGAATTGGGAATTTGGAAATACGTTCCTTTTTAGGCAACTATTGAGTTGTGAAACTGCTTTTAAAGCATATGTTTATTAATATTACTATGTTTTGTTATACTTGGGTTGTAAGCCATGCTTGGGGCCTAGTGCCGATCTGTTTTAACCCCTTGGGGACTATTTTATTGATATTCCTCACTTTGAAACTATGATTTTACACTCAGTCTTTCTTGCTAAATTGTTTTGACACTTAGAGTTTATTGATATTATTTTTTGAAATGAAATATTGTTTTGGGTCGAGAACCCCATTTTATTTATTGCCCGAGTGGCGTGCTCAGAGTGTCTGACTGAGTGAGGCCGAGGGCCAATGTTGTGAGGATGTTATGATATGAGAGAGGCCGAGTGCCTGAGAGTGATTGATGCCATGATTGTGCTTGTTTATAGCGCTTGGGCTGTAGGAGCCCCTCCGGAGTCTGTACACACCCCCAGTGAGCGCAGGTACCTACTGAGTGCGAGTGCCGAGTGCCGAGTGATGAGTGATTGGGAGGCATGAGTCACAGTGAGGTTGCCCGAGGGGCTGATGCTGAGTGGCTATGAGGTGCTGAGGGAATATTTATGAGTGATGATTATGGAACGAGGAGCTGTTTTATGATGATATTTTACGGAGTTTTAATTTTGATTCGTTTCATCTTTCAAACTGATATTTTTGACAGTTTTACTGAGAACCATTTGAAATTATACTTGTTTCAAGGAGTTTTACGGAAACTGGTTTTTGAACTTATGTATACTTTATTGAGACTTGGTGTTTTACTGTTTGGTGGATTGGTGTATTTGTTGCTGTGTGTTTCTTATTCTTCAGACTGTGATTTATTGTCATTACTACTGAGTTGGCGTACTCGTCATTACTCCCTACACCTCTGTGTGCAGATCCAGGTACTGGTTCGGAGCAGTAGCCATCCGAGTTCGTTCATCGTCAGCTTTTGGGATCTCGAGGTAGCTGTCCAGCGTCCGCAACTTCTCCATTTCCCTTCCTTCATTAGTATTTAGTATTTGGTTCTAAGACATTGTTTTATGACATTAGCAGTGTTAGTATTATTCTTAGATGCTCGTGATCAGTTGACTCCAGTTCTGAGGGAATAGTTTAGATAGTCAGATTATTTATGTTGTTTAAAGATTTAGAATATTTTTATAATTATTATTAATGATTTTCGAGAACTTTATTAAAAGAAATGTGTAGTTATGTAATGGTTGGCTAGATTAGTTCCACGATAGGCGCCATCACGACCTGTTAAGATTTGGGGTCGTGACAAGTTGGTATTAGAGCACTAGATTACATAGGACTCAACGATCATCAACAGGTTTAGTAGAGTCTTGCGGATCGGTACAGAGACGTCTATACTTATCTTCGAGAGGCTACAAAACTCTTAGGAAAAATCTCATTTCTTGGACTCTTTCGTGCCATTCTATTGGTTCTTGAAATATAAACTACTATTGTTTCATTCTCTCACAGATGGTGAGGACACGCGCTACTGATCAGGGTGACCAGACACCTGCCAGACCCACAAGGAGTCGAGGCCGTGGTGGAGTTAGGGGACCAGCCCGTGCAGCAGCCGGGACAGTACCAGTGAATCACCCAGTTATTCAGGATCAGGGTTCCCGCCGAGGGTGATCCAGCGGGACAGGCTCAGGCACTGGCAGTGCCTATTGTCATTCCGGGTCTTTAGGAGACTTTAGCTCAGATATTGACAGTATGCACCAGTTTGGCTCAGGCAGTTGCTATGTCTACTACTGCCACATCCCAGGTCGGGGGAGGCACTCAAACTCCAGCTGCCCGGACACCTGAGCAGGCTGTACAGGGTATTCAGGCACCAGGGGCAGTCCCAGCGCAACCAGTTTCCCAGGCTCAAGACTATGTAGTCCCAGCTATGCCCGAGGATGAGCAGCGTAGGCTGGAGAGGTTCAGTAGACTTCAGCCTCCGACTTTCAGCGGCACAAAGGGTGAGGATGCCCATGGTTTTCTAGATAAGTGCTAGAGAATACTCCGTACTGCTGGTATTTTGGAGACCAGTGGGGTCTCGTTTGCTACATTTCAGTTAGTTGGTGTTGCTTTCACTTGGTGGGAGGCATTTGAGAAGCGTACACCGGTTGGTTCAACACCACTCACCTGGCCGCAGTTCTGCACGATCTTTTTGGAGAAGTATGTTCCTCAGTCCCACATGGAGAAGCATCGCAGGCAGTTTGAGAAGTTGCGCGAGGGAGAGTTGTCAGTTACTCAGTATGAGATGAGATTTTCTGATTTGGCTCGACATGCTTCGGAGTTAGTCCCTACTGACAGGGAGAGGATCAGGAGATTTATAGATGGTCTCACGTATCAGCTTCGCATTTTGATGACCTGAGAGAGAGTGTCCGGAGCTACATTCGAGCAGGTAGTTGACATTGCTCGGGACATTGAGTCGGTTCGTAGGCAGGAGCGTGAGGAGAGGGAGGCCAAGAGGCCTCGGGGATCAGGTAGCTTCAGTAGTGTCCCTTCCAGATGGCAGTTTCAGCACAACAGAGGTCATCCATTTAAACCTCCACAGCCAGATCGCCCAACTTATAGTGGTGAATCTTTGGGGCAAGGTCCCTGCAGTTCTCATCCGGGACGTTCATCTTTTAGTGCCCTTCCAGCTCATAGTTCCTCCAGAGCATCATCTTTCCAGGGTTTTCTATGCACGGTTCGTCCGGTGGTTATTATGGTGGCAAGGGTTCTCTTCAGTCCCGATTGCCAGCTCCAGGTGGTTGTTTTGAATGTGGGGAGTTTGGCCATGGGTGGAGGTAGTGTCCTCGTCATCCTGGTAGTTCATCTCAGCAGAGGGTTTATCCCTCGACTTCAGCCCCAGTCACTTCACCACCTACCCAGGCGGCTAGGGGTGGTTGTCAGGCAGCTAGAGGCCGCCCTAGAGGGGGAGGTCAAGCAGGTGGAGGCCATCCACGTATCTATGCACTTTCGGCTAGGCCTGATGCTATGGCGTCCGATGCGGTGGTTATAGGTACTATCTATGTTTGTCACAATGATGCTTTGGCTTTATTTGACCCTGGTTCCATATACTTTTATGTTTCGTCGTATTTTGCTCACTTTCTGAATATGCCCCGTGAGTTCTTAGTTACGTCTGTTCATGTTTCGACTCCTGTGGGCGATATTATTGTTATTGACTGTGTGTACCGGTCTTTTGTTATTTCTATTGGGGGTCTGGAGACCTGAGTTGACTTGATGTTACTCAGTATGGTTGATTTTGATGTGATACTAGGCATGGATTGGTTATCCCCATGCCATGCTATTCTCGATTGTCACGCTAAGACCGTGACCCTGGCTATGCCCGGAGTTCCGAGAGTTGAGTGGAGAGGGTCTATAGAGAATGTGACTAGCAAAGTGATTTCTTATTTGAAGGCTCAGCGTATGGTTGAGAAAGGGTGTGAATCCTATCTTGCTTTTGTGAGGGATGTTAGTAGTGAGACTCCTTCTGTTAATTCTGTCCCTGTGGTCCGTGATTTTCCGGATGTATTCCCTGCAGACCTGCCAGGCATGCCACCTGAGAGGGACATTGATTTCGGTATCAACTTGGTGCTAGGCACCTAACCTATCTCTACTCCACCTTATCGTATGGCACCAGCGGAGTTGAAAGAATTGAAAGAGCACCTTCAGGAACTTTTAGATAAGGGGTTCATTCGGCCTAGTGTGTCACCTTGGGGTGCACCGATGTTGTTTGTGAAGAAAAAGAATGGTTCCATGCGCATGTGTATTGATTATCGTCATCTGAACAAGGTTACGATGAAGAACCGGTATCCTTTTACCCGTATTGATGATTGTTTGACCAGCTTCAAGGAGCTAGGGTGTTCTTCAAGATTGACTTGAGGTCCGGGTATCATCAGTTAAAGATTCGGGATCCTGATATCCCGAAGACTAATTTTAGGACAAGATATGGTCATTACGAGTTTCTGGTTATGTCATTTGGGCTGACCAATGCCACGGCCGCGTTCATGCATTTGATGAACAACGTGTTTCAGCCTTACCTTGATTCTTTCATCATTGTGCTCATTGATGACATCCTGGTTTATTTTCGTAGCTAGGAGGAGCATGCTCAGCATTTGAGGGTTGTGTTGCAGAGGTTGAAGGAGGAGAAGCTTTATGCAAAATTCTCCAAGTGTGAGTTTTGGTTTGGTTCAGTAGCTTTCTTGGGGAACGTGGTGTCTATTGAGGGTATTCAGGTTGATCTGAAGAAGATTGAGGCGGTACAGAGTTGGCCCAAACTGTCCTCAGCTACCGAGATTAGGATTTTCCTTAGTCTGGCGGGATATTACCGTTGCTTTGTGATAGGATTATCTTCTATTGCTTAACCCTTGACCAGATTGACCCAGAAGGGTGCTCCATTCAGATGGTCTGATGAGTGTGAGGAGAGATTTCAGAAGCTCAAGTCAGCATTGACCACAACTCCGGTGTTGGTTTTGCCTACTGGTTCGGGTTCTTATACAGTCTACTGTGATGCTTCTAGAGTTGGGTTGGGAGAGGTATTGATGCAGGACGGTAGGGTGATTGCCTACGCATCTACACAGTTGAAGGTGCACGAGAAGAATTATCATGTGCACGATCTTGAGTTAGCTGCCATTGTCCATGCCTTGAAGATTTGGCGGCATTACTTATATGGGGTACAGTATGAGATTTTCACTGATCATCGTAGTCTACAGTATCTGCTGAAGCAGAAGGACTTGAATTTGCGTCAGAGAAGGTGGTTAGAGCTTCTCAAGGATTATGACCTCACTATTTTGTACCATCCGGGGAAGGCTAATGTAGTGGCCGATGCTTTGAGTCGTAGAGCCGAGGGTTTGGGGAGTCTAGCTTACTTTTCAGCAGCAGAGCGACCTTTAGCACTTGATGTTCAGGCTTTAGCGGGTCAGTTGGTGAGATTGGATTTGTCAAAGCCTCCCCGGGTATTAGCTACCATGGCTTCCCGGTCTTCTCTTTATGATAAGATTAGAGCACGCCAATATGATGACCGACACTTGTTAGTTCTTCAGGACAAGGTCCGTCGAGGTGATGCCAGGGATGTGACTATTGGTAATGACGGAGTTATGAGGATGCAGGGCCGTATTTGCGTGCCCAATGTTGATGGGCTTCGAGAGTTGATATTAGTAGAGGCCCACAACTCGCGGTATTCCATTCATCCGGGTGCCGCGAAGATGTATCAGGATCTGAGACATCAATATTGATGGAGGAGGATGAAGATATATATTGTTGAGCATGTTGCACGGTGTCTCAACTGTCAGCAGGTCAAGTATGACCACCAGAGACCAGGTGGATTACTTCAGATGCGGAGTGGAAGTGGGAGCAGATCACCATGAAATTTGTAGTTGGGATCCCACGGACTTTGAAGGGTTTTGATGCTATTTTGGTCATTGTAGATAGGTTGACCAAGTCCGCGCACTTCATTCCTGTCAGTACCACTTATACTTCGGAGCAGTTAGCTGGTATCTACATCAGGGAGATTGTACGATTGCATGGAGTTCC
Organism: Nicotiana undulata; assembly: GCA_005239495.1. NCBI lineage: Eukaryota > Viridiplantae > Streptophyta > Magnoliopsida > Solanales > Solanaceae > Nicotiana > Nicotiana undulata. The sequence continues at coordinate 114,216 of ML285999.1, forward strand.
AGTTTCTATCATTTCTGACAGAGGTACTCAGTTCACATCTCAGTTTTGGAGGCCGTACAGAGAAGTATGGGTACTCAGGTAGAGTTGGCACAGCATTTCATCCTCAGACCGACGGGAAGTCGGAACGGACTATTCAGATTTTGGAGGACATGTTGCGTGCCTGTGTGATTGATTTTGGTGGTTCATGGGATCAGTTTCTGCCACTTGCGGAGTTTGCATATAATAATAGCTACCAGTCCAGTATTCAGATGGCCCCATATGAAGCTTTATATGGTAGGAGGTGTAGATCTCCGGTTGGTTGGCTCGAGCCCGGTGATGCTAGGCTATTAGGAACATATTTGATTCAGGATGCGTTAGAGAAGGTGAAGTTGATCCAGGAGCGACTTCGCACGGCGCAGTCTAGGCAGAAGAGTTATGCGGACCGAAAGGTCTGGATGTGTCTTTTATGGAATGTGATAAGGTACTGCTGAAGGTATCACACATGAATGGTGTTATGAGGTTCGGGAAGAGAGGAAAGCTCAGTCCCCGGTTTATTGGTCCTTTTGAGGTACTTCAGAAGGTTGGAGAGGTGGCTTATAGACTTGCCTTGCCACCCAACTTATCGAGTGTTCATCCGATATTTCATGTGTCGATGCTCCGAAAGTATGTTGGTTACCCGTCTCATGTTTTAGACTTCAGCACAGTTCAGCTTGAGGGTGATATGTCATATGAGGTAGAGCCAGTAGCAATTTTGGGTCGTCAGGTCAGAAAGTTGAGGTCTAAGGATATAGCATCAGTGAAGGTACAATGGAGAGGTCAGCCAGTGGAGGAGGCTACTTGGGAGACCGAGCGGGAGATGCAGAGCAGATATCCTCACTTGTTTGAGACTCTAGGTATGTTTCTAGACCCGTTTGAGGACGAACGTTTGTTTAAGAGAGGAGAATGTAACGACCCGACCGGTCATTCCGTAGAATGTGCATTATTACTACTGTTTGTGCCTTGTCATAGGTTGGTTATACTAGTTATGATGTGTTAGAGTCAATTGGCTCGGGTTCAGAATGGTTGTTGTGAGAATTCAGTTACTTAGTCTCTAGAAATAGCCTTATAGTTGGAAAAGTCAACTGAGAGTTGACTTATTGGAAAACGACCTTCAAATACGAATTTTATGGCTCGGATATCTTCGTTAGGTGATTTGGGACTTAGGAGTGTGTCCGGAATATTTTTGTGATGTCCGGTGTTGAATTAGGCTTGAATTGGCCAAGGTTAGTTTTTGGTGATTTCCGGTCGGCAGTGGAAAATAGGATATCGGGGTCGGAATGGAATTTTGACAGTCGAAACAGGTTCGTAATGTTATTTTGGATTTGTCTGCAAAATTTCAGGTCAATCGGAGGTATTTTGGATAGTTTCGGCATCGTTGGTGGAATGTAGAAATTTCAAAGTTCATAGGCTTGAATGTGATGTGATTTTGGTGTTTTCGTGTTGTTTTTGGTGTTTCAAGGGCTCAACTTTGAATGATCATATAGGATGTGTTGGTATGTTTGGTTTTGGTCCCTAGGGGCTCGGGAATGATTTCGGATGGCTAACAGACATTTTCGGGCCTTAGAGAATTGCTGGTTTTGCTAGTGTTTCTGCAGAAGGATTTTACACTAGATGTTCACGGAGGGGGTCTCGCGTTCGCATAGGGGAAGTTGGGAGCTGGGGAATTTCTTCTGTGCGTTCGCGGTCCTGGGGTGCGAACGTGTAGGTTTGAGCGGGGTGTTCATCACGAACGTGGGGGAGAAGGTGTGTTCGCGTAGGGTTAAAGCTATCTGAGGGACCCCAGGCCATTTGGTCTATGAGTTCGCGGGCCTGTGGTACGTTCGCGAAGGTCTAGGTGTGCTGGGCAGTGCGTTCGCGGGCGTGTGATCGCGATCGCGATCGCGAAGAGGATATTGGGGTCAGTTGGAAATACTCTATGCGAACGCGGTCATGCTTATGCGTTCGCGAAGGGTAAAAACCCGGGCAGTATAAATATAACCCATCCGCGACCCTTGCCCACTATTCCACCGTTTTTGAATGGGAATAGAGCTTTTGGAGTTATTTTGAAGAGGGAAATCGATTGTTCTTCATTGAGGTAAGGATTTTGAACCCCATAACTTGATTATATGTGATTAAGGACTAAATTAACAGTGTTTAATTGGGGAAAATCAGTAGAAAAATGTGAAGTTAGGGCTTGAGTTTAATAGGCATTTTAGAGGTGCTTTGAGGGGCCAATCGGACTCCGATTTCAGAGTTCTTTATATGTACGGACTCGTGAGATGATGAGGATCGTTTTGGTATAAAGTTTGTCGAGTTCCGAGACGCGGGACCCGGGGGTCGGGTTTTTGCTAATTTCGGATTTTGTGCATAAAGTTGATATTTTTATATTGGAATTCATTCCCTTAGCATAATTTGATGTGAAAAATCAGAACATGATAGATTTGGAGCACTCGGAAGTTGATTCGAGAGGCAAGCTTGTTGCGGAGTAGCTTTTCGGGCTAGTTTGAGGTAAGTAATGTCTTTAAATCCTGTCCTGAGGGTATGAGACCCCGGACTTTACATCCTTTCACGGATTTGGAGTGACGCACACACTGGATGTTGAGTGTGGGGCGTGCTCTAATTGGGAATTTGGAAATATGTTCCTTTTTAGGAAACTATTGAGTTGCGAAACTGCTTTTAAAGCATATGTTTATTAGTATTATTATGTTTTGTTATACTTGGGCTGTAAGCCATGTTTGGGCCTAGTGCCGATCTGTTTTAACCCCTTGGCGGTTATTTTACTGATATTTCTCACTTAGAAACTTTTATTTTACACTCAGTCTTTCTTGCTAAATTGTTTTGACACTCAGAGTTTATTGATATTATTTCTTGAAATGAAATACTGTTTTGGGTCGAGAACCCCATTTTACTTATGGCCCGAGTGGCGTGCTGAGAGTGTTTGACTGAGTGAGGCTGAGGGCCAATGTTGTGAGGATGTTATGATGTGAGAGAGGCCGAGTGCCTGAGAGTGATTGATGCCATGATTTGGTTTGCTTATAGCGCTTGGGCTGTAGGATCCCCTACGGAGTCTATACAAACCCCAGTGAGCGCATGTACCTACTAAGTGCGAGTGCCGAGTGCTGAGTGCCGAGTGCCGAGTGATGAGTGATTGGGAGGCATGAGTGACAGTGAGGTTGCTCGAGGGGTTGATGCTGAGTGACTGTGAGGTGTTGAGGGAATATTTATGAGTGATGATTATGGCCCGAGGGACAGTTTTATGATGATATTTTACGGAGTTTTTATTATGATTCGTTTCATCTTTCAAACTGATATTTTTGAGAGTTTTACTGAGAACCATTTGAAATTTCACTTGTAAACTGGTTTTTGAACTTATGTATACTTTATTGAGACTTGGTGTTTTACTGTGTTATGGATTGGTATATTTGTTGCTGTGTGTTTCTTATTCTTCAAACTGTGATTTATTTTCATTACTACTAAGTTGGCGTACTCATCATTACTCCCTGCACCTCTATGTGCATATCCAGGTACTGGTTCGGAGCAGTAGCCATCCGAGTTCGTTCATCGTCAGCTTTTGGGATCTCGAGGTAGCTATCCAGTGTCCGCATCTTCTCCATTTCCCTTCCTTCATTAGTATTTAATATTTGGTTCTAAGACATTGTTTTATGAAATTAGTAGTGTTAGTATTATTCTTAGATGCTCGTGATCAGTTGACTCCAGTTTTGGGGGAATGGTTTAGACTGTCAGATTATTTATGTTGTTTAAAGATTTAGAAGATTTTTATAATTATTATTAATGATTTTCGAGAACATTATTAAAATAAATGTGTATCTACGATAGGCTCCATTACGACCTGTTAGTATTTGGGGTCGTGACAACCAGGTGACCGAAAACGGAATTCCGGCCGTCCAAATCGACCAAAGCCAATGCGAAATGATTTATGCTGATGAAGAGATTGCTACCAACACCTCAAACGACTACAACAACGGGCCAATCTTCTCGAATCTGAGGAACAATTCTGCAGAGTCGACTATGCCAGGTGCTCGCCAAAATTCCAAAGTCAGGGAAAAGCACACACTCATACATAGATCTATACAAAAATAAGAAAAAAGGGGTAGAAGGAGCTCCACCACCAGCATCTATCCGGTGATCGAGTTACAACCACAAAAATTATCGTCTATGGTTTCAATGTGCAAATATGTACGAATTGTGGTGGCTAATTCTGGTTGTGTTGTCTTTCTACTAAAGCTATGAACAATGTTTTTGGGTTTTAATTGAAAATAATTAAAGATTATTCAGTCGGCAATTCTCCGACGTTAAATTTTTGTACTATGTAATGTATCAAGTTTCAATTTGTTTGAACTGAGTTTTATCCTTTTTATCGAGTCAACTACAAATAACTATTTATTGTGCCAGAAGATCTATGACGGTACAAGCTATTATTGTTTTCCATTAATTTCTATTTTTTCTGTTTCTTTAGTTAAGCACTTGCGGCCTTAAGAGTAAATAGGTTCTTTGATTGGTGTTTCTAAATGATCATAGAGTGCGAGGAGCAGTGGTTTTTGGATGGGGATAATGGCTATTGGTAAAGTTGGAAGGTGAGGGAGTGCGAGGGAGAAGAAGATGATAATATTTTAATAAGAAAAGGGGTGGGTCAATTAATGACTTGGCAGCTGACATGGTAGCTTAAATGGATAAAATTGATGTGGTCAGCTTCCACATTGTCAAAATGTTAGGGTTAGGGGTATTTTTTAAAACTTCATTAACGCCAAGGAGGAGAATGGCCGAAAAGTGTAACGGGTGGCACAAGTAACCAATAAATAATAGTAGATGGATAATTTTGACCCTTTGCCTAATAAAGAAATGAATAAATATTTGAAACCATTGGTATCGGGTCCGTATTTTGGTTCAAGATCCTGGTACAGATTTGTTATAGTATTTAAGTCCTATCTGTGAAATTTGGTGAGAATTGGAGTTGATTTGACGTGATTCGGACGTCCGGTTGAGAAATAGTGAAATTGAAGTGTTCTTGAGAAAAATCATGAGTTTGAGGTTAAATTCATAGTTTTTATGTTATTTTGATGATTTTAGCGCACGAGCAAGTATGAACGATGTTTCTAGACTTGCGTGCATGTTTGGTTTGGATCCCCGAGGGCTCGTGTGAGTTTCGGATAGGCCACAGAGCGTTTAGTACTTAGAAATCATAGATGGTGTATCTGGTGTCTTACACAGGTCTCTGATCTCGCAAATGCGAGATCAGGCTTCGCAATTGCGAAGATGACAAACCTGGGAAATGCGACACATTTGGTCGCAAACGCGAAACAGGCCTGGGAAGGCCATCCACGCAAATGCGAGATATTCTTCGCATTTGCGAAGTGTACCTGGGAAACCCATGTTCGTAAATGCAAACCACCCTTCGAATTTGCAAAGGGGCCTGATAAGTTGGTATTTTACCAACTTATCTCCTCTTAAAACTTAGTCTTTTGTAGAACTTTGTTGAGAAATTAAGGCATTTATTGATGTTTATTGGCATATTTTAGTATGGCTAGCTCGTACACGCAAATATTGGACCTAGGTTTGTTGATGGATCTGGTCTTGTCGAACAGGTCCGGATTCGAGGTTCGAACACAAAAGCCCACTAGCCGAGCTGAACTGGTTAAAGATGCACACTCCTCCATGTGAAATATTCATCTTCATAGGAGATTTTTGATAGTAGTCGTGACCAACAACCATCAGCTCTCGGCTTGTTGGTAAGGTGAGAGCTTCAAGCCCGATTTCAGGTGGCGCACCCTCCACACAAGCACCGCCCGACGAAGGGGGGACGGGGAAAGCTACAGGCCCAAAACCTTCGACCCTTCTTTCTAAATGGGGGTGCCCGAGGCACCTCATCTTCTCATTTCGTCGTTGCCAAGTGATTTAGAGGTGATGGTAAAGAAATCGAGTGAAAACAAGTCAAGGAGCTAAAAGGCAAAACGGAACTCTGCACGGTGACTTACCTTTCGCGAACGCGGAGGTCCAATGCAAACGCGTAGCTTCAGGAAGCCAGACCTTCGTGAACGTGTGGAACACACCCCAAACGCTAAGGTTGAATATCATAACACCGCGAACGTGTTGCAGTAATCGCAGACGCGAATCTTGAAGATCATATACCTTCGCGAACGCGAGGGTACTGACGCGAACGCATAGGGTGTTTTCTGTGGAGAAACTGGGCAGAAATGTAATTTCATATTTTTAATCCCCAAACCATTTAATACACGACCTAGCCTATTGGATAAACATCTTTGGCTTATATTCAGTCTTGAAGACTAGAGAAGAACATTTTTGGAAGCTAGGGTTCACACACACACTTGGGTTTTGAAGATTTGAAGCTTGTGGTTAAGGATTTCTTACCCATTTATGTTTATTTCTTTATTTCCTTGCTTTGTATTTAATATTTATGTGTGTAGTATTTATTTCCAACACTTAATCTTGTTTATGGAAATATTCATGTTTAAAGTCTGGATTAAATACCTTGTTGTGCTTATGTATTGAATGATTTTTCATCTTTTATGAAGTTAGTTATTGTTTCTTTAATTATTCTTGTTCTTTAATGTTTCCAAAGGGATTAACTAACCCTAGGACTCGCTCATTAACTCCGAATTAATTTGGGAAAGATAATTTGGGGTTGGGAAAGATTAATTAACAAGAACTTGAGGCTTTAATCCTCATTTTATAGATTCTACCTAGGAATATGATTGAACTACTTGTAGCCATATCCGGGTGTGCTTAATATCTTAATTGGGCTTCGAATAATTCAATTAGGAAGTCTTGTTAGTCTTTGGAAGAAGCTAATTAAGAATTATTATCCGTGACTAATTAACATAAACTCGCTAATATTTGTAAAATCGCGAAATACATTGGATCGTTACTTGAGTGTAATTCCCGATGCATCCATACTTGTTGCCATTGATCATTTTACTTGCTTTCTAGGTTAGTTTATATTTTTTCATTTAGATATAAATATTTTCTAAACCAAATTCTAAGAGTTTGGCACTGCACGATAAGTGATAATTCTCTTACATTCCTCATCGCCTACATATTGTTCTCTGTGGGATTCGACCCCAACCTAGTTGGGTTATTATATGTGACAATCGACCGCTTTACGCTATTTTAAAGTGTAATTTGAGCGTATCAAATTTTGGCGCCGTTGCCGTGGAACAATTTGGCTTAATTTAGGTTGTTTGAGAAGTAAGCGTAAGTGCTTTGGTCCAAACATGTGAATATTTGTGTAATTATTTTTCTTACATTGGTCTATTTTTCTTGTTTGTTTCTTGTTTATTTTCTTAACTTTTGATAATAAAAAAATATGGCATCATATAATAAAAATTGATCGGATGGAAGTTGTTCATACTTTGATGACCCTTGTCCTTATTGTGGAGGACCACACTCATGGAAAAATTGTTTAAATTCTTCCGGGGGTGGATTGTGCACACAATCTCAAACCCATGAGTGGAGTATTTGTGATAGGTGTGGTTGCCAAAATGGTCATTGGTATGATTGTGTTTATTTGTCCGTCCCTTCCCCAAACCCCCGCTATGATGATTCTACTTTTTGTGATGAGAGATTTAGGGATGAGGAAGCGGAAGAAATGAAGCATGGCCAAAATGGAGAGTTCAAGCTCATGTTAGAATGCCTACTTGAAGGAGGAAACGAAGAGCAAAATGCCTTGAAGGAGCTTTTGGAGAATAGTCTCCAAAATGACTTGGCACTTGAAAGGTTGCACTCACAAATGGATGAAATGATTGAATCCTTAAGGGTTCAAAAAGCCTCGGAAATGAGTGATAGCCAAGAACCTTCCTTGGAGGTTGAAATTGAAAATCCTTCCTTGGCAGTTGATCAAAACCAAGAAGAACTCTCAAATGCTCAAAATGAGAAGATAATGCTCATGTTGGAGGCCATTCTTGAAAATGAGGAGAAGCACAACTTTGCACTCGAGGACTTGAAACATGATGTTACTCGAAATGATGAGCATATCTGCACTTTGGAGGATCAAATGAAATCATTAATGGAGGCTCATTATGCCTCTAAATTTTAAAGTGTGGAAGGAAGACAAGAAGAGTCCAATTCCGAGGATGAAAGTGAGCTTTACTTCGAGGAATCATGACTTGAACATCCGCCAACCGACTCCATGAGTATTAGTGATGCCAAGAAAAATATGGAATTAGAGTCAACCGGTGTAAATGACAATTTTGTTGAAATTGACTCTAGTTCGGGGGAAAAAGAGGATGTCAAATTCCGGAAAGAATTGAAATTTGGAGGTTTGATGTCACATTCCAAGAACATTTCAACATTGGATTTGTGTGATGATATGAGAATTGAAATACACGAGTCAACGAAGGATTGCGCGGAGGAAAGACTAATAACATGCATTCTACAATTTGAGGGAACAAGAAAGCAAAATAACATTCCTCACATGAAATCCAAGAAGTGCAAAATGAGAAATTTAATGCTTGGCTTGATCATCTACTTACCACCCTCCATCGCTCATGGTCACAAGCTTGATTCCAAGCTAGGTTCTCACTTCATATAGTCCAAGTGGCGAGAAAAGTGGTAAAGTTAACTTGCGTCGTGCCACGATGTTAAACGCGGCGCTTGGTGGGAGCCAACCCATTGTTTTCAAAAAATTTAACCGTTTTTGAAATTTTCTTTTTTAGAATAGCTTAATATATTATTTTGAACTAATCTGCCAATTTTCACATTTTTTGGAGTTGTTTTGAGCAGGTTGCATAGTCCGGACAGTCAAAAGCAGTATTTGTAGCTGCTGGAAAAGTGCAGAAAATAAATACCCTTCGCGTTCGCGACCAATAACTGCGTTCGCGTACCTTGATTATTTTTTAAACTACGCGTTCGTGTTCCCCAACGCGTTCACTTTTGTGAGTCAGGTCAACCAATCGCGTACACGCCCTGCCATCGCGAACGCATAGTGTCAGGTAAGGCTAAATCGAGAAAAAGGGCCACTGGACGGGCATTTGCCCTCTTTGCTCTAAAACAGTCAAATTTTTTCCTTTTAGTTCCCAAAAATTCAAATCGTCCATAATCTTCAAGTTACTGCAATTTTCTATCTCCATTTGCAAGGTATGTGATTTTATCTCTCTCTCAACTCTGCCTTCTCTCTCTTTGTGTAAAAAGAATAGAAGAACAACCATATTTTTTGTGCCTAGGGTTCAAATTTTGAGTTTTAAATTTTAAATCTTAAGTGTGGAATATGTTGTGCTTGATGGGTCAGATTGGTTGAGTGTGTGTATGATTATCATTGTAAACCTTTGGGCAACATGTGTGTTGTAGTTGTAAAAAAATCGAGAAGAATAAAATTGCTCATACACTGTTTGATGAAATGTCCCAAAGAAACCTGAGTCTGGGCAGTGGAAATGACTTTCACAAACGCGGTGGTCTGCCCGCAAACGCGTAGGCCAAAATCCGGGCTATAAAAAATTTTACTTTCGCGAACGCGAAGGAAAAATTCTGGGCAAATTTTTTTTACTCTTCGCGAACGCGGTGGCTCTCTCGCGAACGCGAAGAGCAAATCACTGGCAGTCCCATTTTTGGCGAAAAATAGTAGCTTCGCACAGCTCGCCCAAAGCTTTGGCCTAAATGGTTTCTAATGCATTTTTTTAAGTGTCTATATGAGCTTTTAACATTGTTGATCTATTTTGTAGGTATTTTGGGAACAAAATGGTTCAGGAACAACATGAAATTGAGCCCGAACATGTCCCCGAAGTGCAACAAGAAGAACCATTTGATCATGACTGGTTTCTATCTTTAGAATGTGAGCATAAATATGATGACCTTTTGTCAAAAACAATCATCAGGGAAAGAGGCATCAACATGGACAAGGTTGAAGCTAAGATGCCGGGTTTTTACTCAAGGTTGGTAAAGAGCGGGTGGATGTGTTTTGCTCCACAACCAAATGAGGCCAACCACACAGTAGTGATGGAATTCTATGCAAATGCCTTGAGGACTGACTTTCAAGGAACATAAGTTACTACTGTGCGGGGTGTGCAGGTCCATTTTAGCCCGGAGGTGATCAATGACCTTTATGGCCTCCCCAATGCCGACAATGAGGTCTATAGAAGTAGAGCTAAAGCAGGGGGACCTAGTGGTTGGATGATAAATTACATGATGGGGTGACCCCGTATTGGTTGATAGTACACAAGGGAGTTGACTCACATGACTTCACATCTGAGGCAAAGACATGGCTATCCATTATCTGTGCTAGAGTCATACCTTCCACACATGACACTGATGTGACACCAGAAAGGGGCACTTATCATTGCTGCCATCATGGATGGCTACCCGTGAACGTGGGGGAGCACATTGTTCGAGAAATTGAGGAAGCCACCCATGGGAGATCAAAGAGCCTATTCCTCCCATCCTTGATCACTCGATTTTGTTATGATGTTGGGGTGTTAAAACGCCCCAATGATGTTGATAAAGGTCTGGGAAAGCCAATGATCCACCCTTTGCTAAAAAGGGGACCTAGTGAAAAGCAGAAAAAAGGAGGATTGATGTTGCATCCTCTTCTTTTGGGCAGTTCCATGAGACCACCACTGATCCTGCCGGATCTTTTACACCTGCCTCAGGGCCATTTGACCCCATGGGACCACCCCAGTCAGGCCCGTACACTATGCGTCACCTATCCAGTCAGATTTATGGAGTGGATGCACGTATTAAGGAGCTTGTAGCTGGCCTTCCTACTGGTCCACCTGGGACTAGCACATCTACTGGCACTGCTGCTCCAAAATCCCTGGATGACGTGATCAAAGAGCAGAAAGCAATAACGGGCAAGATGGAGTCCATGAACACCAGGCTGGAGAATATGAGTTGCAGGCAAGGGAAGATTGAGAAGAGGCAGAGAAAGTTCAGAGAGCATGAGAAGAAAAAGAGCAAATTCCTGAACAAGATGATGAACAAGCTGACATCGTTCTGTAGTTCAAATGACTCGAATGACGATGATGATGATGAGGAGCTCGCATTTCCCACCACCTCCATCTCCGAGTGATGCAGTTTCAGGGAGCATCTCCTTCATTTTATCTTATTTTGTTTAGTTGCATTGGGGACAATGCAACACCTTTGGTTGGGGGTGGCTCATATGTGATGGATGTTTGTGAAGCATGAATTTTTTTTGTGAACTTGTATGGATTAGTTGACATTGTTACTTTATTAGTAATATTTTGTTAAATTAGCATTTCCTTGTTGGCTTGTATTTAGGTTTTTATTTATTTTGTTCATAGTAGTATTAATTCACTTTCTTGGTTTTTCTTTCTACCGCGGTTCTTTTCCAAGGAATTTATTTGTGTTAAACCGGGTGCCTTTTTCCTATGATGGATGGCGTGACAACTTTCTTAAGGGATTAGTCTTGTTTAGTTTTTCTTTATTTTTAGAAAGTAAATATTTTTTCTAGTTAGTTTAGTATCTAGTTGTGAATAAATTATTTTTTGGGATGTAATCTTGTGACCATAAGCCAACGTGTGACTTGTTTGGTACCAATATAATTTAAACTTTGGCATATGAAGTTTTTGATCTTAAAAAAAACAAATAATAATAATAATAATAATAATAATAATAATAATAATAATAATAATAATAATAATAATAATAATAATAATAATAATTGAATGATTAAAGTAATGTTCCTTGTTTGAATTTTAGATTCTAATTTTGGCTCTTTGATTTACTAAATAGCTTCTTAGGCTACATGTGACTTCCTTGCGATTCATTGGTTTCAATTGGATTTTGGATTTGTATTCCACTTGTGTTTTCATGTGCCATGTGTGCTGAGCTTTAATTGTGAAGTTCTTTTACATCATTTGTAGTCTAGAACTTGCCCGGAATGTGCTTCAAGGCGAAATCCTAGACTAACTTGGTTTGAAATATGATATTAGGCCTTCCTTGGACCATTATTTTGCTTAAATTTCCTACCCGTGAATATTTTCCTTAGTCAACTTTCGCGCCCCCTTTTTCCTCGCGGAGATCGGGTTCAGGACATTTGGGTTGAGACAACTCTTTCCTTTTGGGAAAGGGGTTTGCATTTTGGAGAGTCGCCACCTAACGATTTTAAAGGTGCCATAGGGCACCTAAGGGGTTCATTTACAACTACGTCGTTAACCACAGATAGGGTAAGGGCTTGAAATTATCCCAAGGGGAAGGTGTTAGGCACCCCTTGTGTAACGACCTGGCCGGTCGTTTTGAGAGTTAGTGCCCCGATCACTTAATACCTGCTTCTCCTATGTCTTAATATGTTAATGGAACGGGTCAGAGCGTTGAGTGATGAAAATTGGAGTGTTTTTGGACATATAGTCCTTTAAGATGAGCTTGGAACTTAGCAATTGGACCGCAGCGGGAGCTATGTGAAGGCGGATCCGGAATGGAAATCCGTCGACTCTGTTAGCTCCGTTAGGTGATTTCGGGGTTGGGAGCATGTTCGGAATGTGTTTTCGAGGCCAGACATAGATTTAGGCTTGAATTGGCGAAAGTCAGAATTTCGGCGATTTCGGCCGATAGGTGAGATTTTGATATCGGACTCGTAATAGAATTCCGAAAGCGGCAGCAGGTCCGGAATGTCATTTATGGCTTGTGTGCAAAATTTGAGGTCATTCGGACGAGTTTAGACGTGCTTCGGCGTCGAATGTGAATTCTTGAAAATTCCTAAGTTCATAGGCTTGAATCAATGCATATCTGATGATTTTGATGTTATGAGACGTGTTTTTAAGGCTCGACTAAGTCGGAATGAGGTGTTTGGGTCAGTTGGTGGTTTTGGTTGGGGTCCTGGGGGCCTCGGGGTCGTTTCGAATGCTTAACGAAAGAATTTGGAACTTGGCAATTTGCTGAACCAGGCTCCTTCTGGTATTTTCGCACCTACGAGGGAATTCCCGCAGGCGCGATCTCGCAGGAGCGGCCCCACTAGCCGCAGGTGCGAGGTTGGGCCAGGCCTGCCCAGACTCCGCAGGTGCGATTAGGTTTATGCAGGTGCGGAACCGCACCAACGACAAAAGGCCCGCATGTGCGACCTCTGCCCAGCTTAAGTGAAACCCGCACCTATGATACCTTTTCCGTAGGTGCGGTACCGCAGGCACGATGAAAGGGACCGCAGGCGCGGAAATCCCTGTTCTTATTCCAAAAATCCGAGGGTTATGTTATTTCACCATTTTGAGTTGTAGGAGCTCGGGAGAGACGATTTTTGAGAGGATTTTCAGCTGGGTAATCAAGGTAAGCAATTTATAACCACCATAGGTTAATTTCCACGTTCCTAATCTTAATTTCCACCCGTGAATTCATAATTTTTTAGTTGAAATTGGGGGAAATTGGAAGAAACTTCTTAAACCTAATTTTGGGGTTTTGATGGGGTATTTGACCTCCGATTTGAGAGATTTTCATATGGTTTGACTCGTGAGTGAATAAGGATTTGGAAAATGAATAATTTACCCGATTCCGAGACGTGGGCCCGAGGGGCATTTTGGTCAATTTTTCTAAATTCACGTATTAGTTCCGAATTTAATAGTTACTTTGATTTCTTGAATTTATATTTATATTATACCATCGAATTGAATAGATTTGGGTCACCCGGAGTTGGATACTCGTGGCAAGAGCGTGATTATTGATTGATTTGCACAGTCGAGGTAAGTGGCTTGCCTAACTCTGTGTTGGGGAATTTCCCTTAGATATTTTGACTGGTTTTTAATATAAAAACCTCGTGTACATGAGGTGACGCTGGCTATGCCAGTATTACCGAGGTTAGAGTGGAGGGGTTTGCTAGAGTATGCTCCTCGTCGAGTCATTTCTTTTATTAAAGCTCAGCGGATGGTTGCAAAGGGGTGTGATGCTTATTTGTCCTATGTGAGAGATGTTAGTGCCGACACCCCTACAGTTGATTCAGTCCCAGTTGTGAGGGATTATCCCGATGTTTTCCAGCTGACCTACCGGGTATGCCGCCCGACAGAGACATTGTTTTTGGCATTGATTTGTTGCCGGGCACTCAGCCCATTTCCATCCCTCCCTATCGCATGGCTCCTCCTGAGTTGAAGGACTTGAAGGAACAGTTGCAGGAATTTTTGGATAAGGGGTTCATCAGGCCCAGTGTATGCTCCAGTGTTGTTTGTGAAAAAGAAGGATGGATCGATGCGTATGTGCATTGACTACAGGCAGTTGAATAAGGTGACAGTGAAGAATAGGTACCCATTACCTCGCATTGATGATTTGTTTGACCAGCTACAGGGTGCCAAGGTATTCTCCAAGATTGACCTTCGTTCGGGCTATCATCAGTTGAAGATTCGGGAGTTGGACATCCCAAAGACTGCTTTCAGGACTAGATATGGTCACTACGAGTTCCTTGGTATGTCATTCGGGCTGACCAATGCCCCAGCATCCTTCATGCACCTGATGCACAGTGTATTTCGGCCTCATCTTGATACTTTTGTCATTGTGTTCATTGATGACATTCTGGTATATTCTCGGTCCCAGGAGGACCATGAGCAGCACTTGAGGACCGTGCTTCAGACCTTGAGAGAGAAGAAGCTATATGCCAAATTCTCTAAGTGTGAATTTTGGCTTGATTCTGCGGCATTCTTAGGCCATATCGTATCTTCAGATGGGGTCAAGGTTGATCCGAAGAAGGTGGAGGCAGTGTTGAGTTGGCCCAGGCCGTCTTCAGCTACCGAGATTCGCAGTTTCCTCAGTTTGGCTGGCTATTATCGCCGTTTCGTGGAGGGATTTTCATCCATTTCAGCACCCATGACTAGATTGACCCAGAAGAGTGCACCTTTTATTTGGACTGAGGAGTGTGAGGAGAGCTTTCAGAAGCTCAAGACAGCCCTAACTACAGCTCCAGTGTTAGTTCTACCTACCGGTTCGGGGTCCTATATAGTCTATTGTGATGCTTCGAGGATTGGCTTGGGAGCGGTGTTGATGCAGGACGGTAGGGTGATTGCCTATGCGTCCAGACAATTGAAGGTACATGAGAAAAACTACCTTGTTCATGATCTTGAGTTGGCAGCGATTGTTCACGCCCTGAAGTTATGGCGTCATTATATATATGGTGTTCCCTGTGAGATATATACGAATCACCGGAGTTTGCAGCACATATTCAGGCAGAAGGATCTCAATTTGCGCCAGCGCAGGTGCTTGGAGTTACTCAAGGATTATGACATCACCATATTATACCACCCAGGGAAGGCCAATGTGGTGGCCGATGCCCTGAGTCGCCGGGCGGAGAGTTTGGGTAGTTTGGCATATCTTCATGCCGCTGAGAGGCCCTTAGCTTTGGATGTTCAGTCCTTAGCCAACCAGTTCGTAAGGTTGGACCTTTCTGAGCCTCGCCGAGTTCTCGCGTGTGTTGTTGCTCGATCTTCTCTTTATGACCGCATTCGAGAGTGCCAGTATGACGATCCCGACCTTCGAGCTCTTCGGGATAGAGTTCAGTGGGATGGTGTTAGGGATGTGACCATAGATGATGATGGTATGTTGAGACTGCAGGGCCGTATTTGTGTACCTGACGCAGATGGACTGCGGAGGTTGATCCTTGAGGAGGCCCATAGCTCGCGGTACTCCATTCATCCCGGCACCGCGAAGATGTACCAGGATCTGAGACAGCACTACTGGTGGCGGAGGATGAAAAAGGATATAGTGGAGTTCGTAGCCAGATGCCTCAATTGTCAGCAGGTCAAGTGTGAGCATCAGAGACCGGGAGGATTACTTCAGCAGATGAGGCTTCCAGAGTGGAAGTGGGAGCGGATCACCATGGATTTTGTGGTTGGACTTCCTCGGACTTTGAGGAAGTATGATGCTATTTGGGTGATTGTGGATCGGCTGACCAAGTCAGCTCATTTCATTCCGGTGTTGACTACATATTCCTCGGAGAGGCTGGCTTAGATCTACATGCGGGAGATATCCCGGTTGCATGGTGTGCCGGTGTCTATTATTTCAGACCGAGGTCCTCAGTTCACCTCGCACTTCTGGAGAGCCTTGCATAGTGAGTTGGGTACCCAGATTGATCTCAGTACAACATTCCACCCTCAGTTGGACGGACAGTCCGAGCGCACTATTCAGATTCTGGAGGATATGCTTCGTGCTTATGTGATGGATTTTGGAGGATCATGGGATCAGTACTTACCTCTTGCGGAGTTTGCTTATAGTAACAGCTATTAGTCCAGCATTCAGATGGCGCCGTTTGAGGCTTTATATGGTAGGCGGTGCAG
>MDKH01090964.1:0-23110 GCA_005239495.1 Nicotiana undulata
GAATACAGTATCGAGTGCCAGTCGTGCCTCCCCTAGTTTGGGGGCGTGACAGAGAAGCACAAGCAATGGCATGAGAAATTATCATTTGCTCTGTTGGGGTATCGCACCACGGTTCGCACATCAACCGGGGCAACTCCTTACATGTTGATATATGGTACAGAAGCCATCATTCCCGCTGAAGTTGAGATTCCATCTTTGAGAATCATACAAGAAGCCAAGCTCAGCGACGCCGAATGGGTAAGAAGTCGCTATGAGCAATTGGCCCTCATAGACGGAAAGAGAATGAATGCGGTTTGTCATGGTCAGCTATATCAGAATAGAATGACCCGAGCCTTCAACAAGAAAGTCAAACCAAGACGATTCACACCGGGGCAACTGGTATTAAAGAAAATCTTTCCTCATCAAGATGAAGCAAAAAGGAAATTCTCTCCCAATTGGCAAGGCCCGTACATGGTTCACCAAGTGCTAACAGGAGGAGCACTCATACTGGCAGAAATGGATGGGGAAATTTGGCCTAAACCAATCAACTCAGACGCAGTCAAGCGCTACTATGTGTAATTGTTATGCTTCTATCAATGCTGTAAATTGAACTACGCCCGACCTGATTCCCGTTTAAGAGGGGATACGTAGGCAGCCCTATGGGTTCGGTCATATTTTAATAAATTTTTTATTTCCCCCACGAATGGAAACTGGGGCAGAATTTTGAAGAGGGACCTCAAAATTCTGAAGCAAGTTCAGCCAAGCACCGCACCAGTAACATCTAGAAGCCTCCACCCATCAAATTGGGGCAAAATGTTGAGGAGGACCATCAAATCTCCGCAGCAAGGGAGGTTGCAAGGTCTCAAACCGCGTCGTGGTCGTCGGTTCATCCAAAGAAAATTATTTTTTATCATATGTTATATTTTTATAAAAACATTTTCTTAAAAACAACTTGTCTTAGCAACGCTACCCCTGTGGTACAAACAAAGGCATCATCATCAAGCAGACAGGCCGATCCGAGCCAGCAGGGATACGAACTAACCCTCCCCCCTTATAGAACTCACTATTTTTCTTTGTATGCAGGCACAAATACGGCAAAGCCCAAGACATCTCATTGTCCCCACCAGACGCATGTTTCTCAAAGATACGCCCTCGAACTCATCACAGATGCCAACGCTTACTACTATCATCGTTGCAAATGATACTTCATTCATAATAATTGTATCGCCACACTTTATCACCAGCTAAGAACTCTTACTATCGCTTTATTTTCTGCATTGCATAACACTACCTTTCTGCCTTCCAAGGTTAAGCTCTACCTCCATTTGCATTCGCATCTCTGCATAAGGCTACCGTTCTGCCTTCCGATACTAAGCACTGTCTCTCTGCATTTTCTCGTATTGTATAAGGCTACCTTTATGCCTTCCGAGGTTAAGCTCTACCTCCATCTGCATTCGCATTTGCATAAGGCTACCTTTCTGCCTTCCGAGGTTAAGCTCTACCTCCATTTGCATTCGCATCTTTGCATGAGGCTACCTTTCTGCCTCTCGAGACTAAGCTCTGTCTCCATCTGCATGAGGTTAAGCTCTATCTCCATTTGCATTCGCATCTTTGCATGAGGCTACCTTTCTGCCTCTCGAGACTAAGCTCTGTCTCCATCTGCATGAAGTTAAGCTCTACCTCCATTTGCATTCGCATCTTTGCATAAGGCTACCTTTCTGCCTTCCGAGGTTAAGCTCTACCTCCATTTGCATTCGCATCTTTGCATAAGGCTATCTTTCTGCCTTCCGAGGTTAGCGCTACCTCCCCCGCATTTTATTTTCTGCATTGCATAAGGCTATCATTCCGCCTACCGAGGTTCCGCGCTACCTCTCTCCGCATCTGGTTTCATCACACTAAGCTCCTTCCTACCTTTTCAAATCATTCACCTTATTTATTTAAGCCTTCTTGCGGGCTAAGCTCTGCCCTCTTTATTTTCGCAAATCGCAAGACTAAGCTCTGTCTTGCCAACATCATGCTGCTGCCTTCTTCATGGGCTAAAATATCGCCAACTTGTCCAAAGGTGTCATCGTTCGGAGGCACCATCCTCATGGCCCGAGAACATCATTTCATAGCCTTCAGATCTCTTATATTCAACTTGCATATCATTATTCAAAGGCATCATGGTTCGGAGGCATCATCCTCATGGTCCGAAAACATCATTTCATAGCCTGCGAATCCCGCGCTGAGCGATTCATGGCCCAGAACATCATGGTCTAAGGACATCATCCTAAAATGTCCAAAGACAACATTCATAGTCCAACGGGAACTTGCATCATGTTTGTATTATGCACAATATATGTTGTTCTCTATCTGCAGGTAACCCGGCCGGAACAACCAACCAGGCAGGAGCAGACCGCTCCAGTTCTCCGACATCGCCCCGTAAGAACTTCCTACTTTTACCTTACCATGCACTTTGCGTCCGTTCTTGTGAAACATCACCGGTATATTTCGCCGATGATTCATGAACTACATACGGCCTGATTCCTGTAAAACCAGGGATATATAGGCAGCTCAGAAACCAGGGTGCGGCAAAATTCTATCTCGCAGTCCCATCTCGGTCAAAATTGGCCATCATATCTTTACCCGACAACTCTTTCATCCTTCCCGGGTAAAGAGGGGCAGCTGTTGATACCCAATTTTTCCTCAAATTATTTTCAAACTTCTATATAAGCTTTCAAAATCAATCTTTCTAATAATGAGTATTTTTCCCTATTTTTTCATATTTTTATTAAATTACTTTCTTGTTTATTTTAATATTTAATATTTAGATAATTCATAAATTGTGCTCTAAATAATTTCAAAATATTTTCTAGTTCAGTATGTCATTCATAATTACTTTTTACTTATTAAAATCTAATTATTTCATAAATGGCCAAATTGGATCTTATTTAATTATAATTACAATCATTTTGCAATTATGGACCTAATTAGACATTTTATACCTTTTAAAATTTGAATTTATGTGTCTTACATTTTTAATATTATTTAATTATTGTAATTTTACCTATTTTAACTTAATTTTATTTTTATACAATTATTAGCTATTTTAATTAATTAATTATCTATTTCTATGAGTATTTAACAATTAGCCACATTTATTTAAACCTTAGCCACATTTTAAACCAAATTAATCCCAACCCAAACCCAATTAAATACCCATCCCAATCCTAATCCATACCCGGCCCACCCCTAATTAAATATGAGCCGTTGATCAAATAATATCAACGACCTAGATCCCTTCTTTCCATAATTAACTCTCACCTACCCCCTTCCCCCGTCTCATTTTCGAGACTCTTCATCTCTCTCTATCTCTATGTTACTCTCTCTAGCCTTCTCTAGAAGCCTCCTTGGCTCCTCTTCTCCGATGGACTCCCTTCCTTCTCCGGCCACCTCGGACCACCATCCTTTCGACCACTAGCCTCCACGACGCCTCCTTTCTCCGGTTTCCTTCATCTCTGAAGCCTTCAATGGCTTTGACCATGCCAAATAGCTGCCGTGGTTACTGCTTGAGTTATTTCCGTCCTTCTCCTGTGGGGTTTCTACACGAGTATGCTATAACCACCATTATCCCTGAGTTTCACGGCAGGTTCTCCTATTTTTCTCTGGTTTCTTATGAAACCCTAATTTTTGGCTTAAACCTCTTAAATCTCTGTATTTTCAACGATTTAAAATTATTCTCTTATGTTTTACACTATTCTCAATTCGATCTTTAAGTTTCTTCAGTTTTAAAACGTTTTTGTTTCCTTTCAAAATTAGGGTTTCCCAAAACCTCTTATGTGCTAGTTTTTAACTGAGTTTCCTTTCGTTCTTAAGTCTGTTCTCTACATATCTTGATGATTTTGTGACTTTTTATCTTGTTTATGTTAAAAGCCCTAATTTTTGTACTTTTGTGTTTGGGTCTTCTTGCTGCTTGATTCCTGCTAGGTTTTCTGTAATTATCATGCTTCGAATGAGTCTTTAGTCTACTTGTGGCATCTGTGTGTGATTTTATTCATATGTTCGTTCAACTCTTGCCTCTTTCTTTCAATATTGCTAAGCCTGTCTGTTTGCTACGATTGTTTGCCTTCTTTATTTATATGTTGAAGTATGGTGTTGTAACTCTCTCTTGATTGACTTTAGCCCCCGTACTTGATGGCTTGATTGAAAGGTTCCTGGAAAACCCTAGAATGCTATTTGATTGTTTAAGTTAATTGATTTGCAGTAATATTTTATTCTATTGAATCACTCCTTAATTGGAGTTTCTGAATTTGGTCTTAATCGTTTACCTTATTGTTTAGTAAAACTGATTCTCTCCTTGTGGAGTCTTGACTGATTTTCACTTACCTTATATGACTATGTGTTTTGCCGTTTGAATTTGAATCCCTTGACCTAAGGGAATGTATGTCTTGATTCCTTAGTTAATTGATTCCGAGTTTTCCTATTACTTAATAGGCCTGGATCCTTTCCTTATTTGAGTATGGTACTGATTTTCTTTACCTTATGTGGTTGCATGTCTTTACCATTTCTGAGTTTGAATCCCATAATTCAAGGGAACCGTGTCATTGATTTCCTGAGTGAATGGGATTATGCCTTCTCCTATTACCATGCATCTGTGATTCTTACCTTATGTGATCACCTGTTTTCAACTGTAAATACTCCACTCTTTCAATGTTGAACACACGAACACACACACACATCAATACTCTATACTACTCTCTTGTGCTCTTTATTTCTCTCTCTCTTTGTTCTACTTGATGCTCTCTACTCTTGCTTATTATTATCCGGCTGTAAGCCAAGGCTAATAGTGCTATCACTTCGCTCTCTCTCTTAACACTGGTATGTTCTAATTTAAGTTTACAGCATCCTAAAACAATATGTTTCAATTCTGGTTAAGATTCTTGTTGTTTCTTTTGTGCTTTTACGTATGGTTCTATTCCCTACCATGTAACTAGTATGTCTACTCTCTTTCTATGATCTCTCTTCTTCTTCTAGCCTAGCATGACTCCTGTTTTCCTCTCTATGATTCATTATGGACTATGTGACTCTTTTACTTCTTCTGTCTGATATCTAGCATCTCTTTATGTATTTTTCTTTATCAATTGCCTGGCTTCTAATGCACCTATAATACTTAGTATTCTCAGGTTTGTATCTCCATCTATAATATATGATAAACTCTTGGCATGTCACATCCTGTGAAAATCTGTAACTTTGTTCTAAGGACTGATTACTGCAAACATGCTGCTACCATTACTTGTCCCTAATCCCTTTCCCCTATTTGTGTTTGCTTTCTTGAATTTTTCATACCTGCTGAGTTGTGACCATTCTACTGCTTCGTTTTCAAACTGGTTTTACATAAAAGATCTTTATAGTATCCTCTAAAGCCATGTTATTTCAAAACTCCCTTTCAAACTTAACTATTTTTAACTACTCCTTCCTGCACTTCACACTACTCTTAGACCTTTAGGTTCCACCCCCTCAGTGTGAGCATTGCTTAGGGACCTTGAGTTCCCTCTGAACTTTGACACACTGAGGCAGGTAATTCTACACTGCATCTATCTCAACTTTGGCAATTGCTGGGTGCTAGTATTGGCCAGGGCCCTCACAAGAGCCTTTGGGAGCTTTGCCGCACCCAGGCTATGTAAGGCTGTGAAGCTCGAAAGGGGTGAGGCTGGAAGGTTGGGCCTACTTGAAGGCTCCCTATAGAATAACATCTTATTTTCTCTTTGCAATTACTGTAATTCATTTGTTATGGTCTGTAATAATTTGTAAACAAACGACTGGGGCTGGATAGTGAATATGGGAGGGAACTATGCATGTTTAGTGTAGTATAGATCGAAATCATGACTATAGGCTTTATTTCCCTATGTGCGCAATAGTATCATGCTTAGGACATACATACCATGCATTAAAAATCATGTTTAGGTTCTTCATTTCAACACATCTATTATATTCATACCATCTGACACCATGTTCCCAATATAACTAAACAAGATGCATTTTCATGAACATGACATATAGAAACCATGTTTTAAGATGATACTTTGTGCATTAGATATCTTCCCCTTAGGACTTCTTATTTATCAAAACTTGAACGCCTTGTTAACATGATCTAATACTCCCATAAAATATGTTTAATCTACTTGAAAAAATTTCCTGCAAACATCTATCTATTAAAATCAGAATCCAAATACGCATGTTCACCCATTTAAAATAAGTAGGCAATGTATACGACGCCTAGAAAAATCTTAGGCCTAACACGTATAAAATCAAATCAATTATGTTCTACTAGTTTAATCAGTCCCCTTTAAACATTTTGAACCCTGCTGCTCCCATTCCTGTTTTACCTCACTGAAGTTCACTTTATTTTTTATTAAAACTACTGCTCAATTTTAAACAGTCTCGAAGTTGTGCATCTATTTCCTTTTACTGATTTTTACTGATTCTTGTCCTATTATATTTTCAAACTACTGGGTTTTAAAAGATGCCTCACTCTGCGTAAACCATGCCATTTCGAATCCTTGCTCTGTATTTATTTAAGGTTACTATATTTTGATACCATCTCACAACTTCTTTTACTACAAGTTCTCTGTAAACTAATAACTATTACTCTATGTTAAGCCACTGTATTTTAGTCACTTGTCTTTTAAAATCACTATATTACTTCAAACCTATGACTTCCTTCTATGTTTTTTGAAAGCTTTAAATCACTGCGTACTTCTAAATCTTACCGTTTCCTTTAGCTACTGTATATTTTGAAAATCTATCCTTCAAGTCATTTAGTCTTAATTAAATCTTCTACCTTCATTAAGTTTTCTAACCCAGATTCCTACTACCTATTATTTTACTGAAATTCCTGTTTTGAACTCCTTTCTTGAGAATTTAATCGTGCTTGAGACGTTCCACTTACATGTCTATGTGTGGAGGGATCTATGAGCCTTTCTTTGTCTTTATATGTTCCCTTATATGTGCAGCCCTACTTGTTTTGTATGTCGCCTAGTATTTTGTCCTTTAAACCTAAGGGTTCAGCCTAGTTCCTGCCTTGTAGGATTAGTAGTCATAAACACCCTCCATGACTTATAGGATGGGATGGGTAATGGCACGCAATAAGCACTCGTAACCAACACACGCATTTTTAATAACCTTTACGGGGTGGGAAGGGTAGAATACGGATATGATGACCGGTGCGCTAATACCATGTGTAGCCGCCTCTTCGAGGTGTGACATACCGGGTATTGCATTGAAGTGATCCGTATTACTTTAAACCTAAGAGTTTAGCCTAGTTCCTGCCTTGTAGGATTAGTAGTCCTAAACACCCTCAAGGACTTATAGGATGGGACGGGTAATGGCACGCAATAAGCATTCGTAACCAACACATGCATTTTTAATAACCTTTACGGGGTGGGAAGGGTAGAATACGGGTATGATGACCGGTGCGCTAATACCACGTGTAGACATCTCTTCGAGGTATGACATACCGAGTATTGTATTGAAGTGATCCGTATTACTTTAAACCTAGGACAGTTTCTTTTCAAATGTTTGTTTTATACTTTCTCCAAAAAAAAATTCATACTTGTTTGAAATCCCCTCTTATACGAACCTTACTTGTTACTTGTTCACCGTCCAAATTCACAAAACTTATTGGCTGGGACCCACAATTGTGGATCTTGAGGGGTGCCTAACACCTTCCCCTTGGGATAATTTCAAGCCCTTACCCAATCTCTGGTAACGCAAACTAGTTCATGAGTTATCAACTCTAGGTGCCCTAACGCACCATAAAAATCGTTAGGTGGCGACTCTTCCTTAAACCCTTTCTTTTAAGGAGTTGTCCAAAATGTCATAAACCCGATCTCTCCGTACCTAACTCGTGCGATAGAAAAAGGGGGCGCGACAGAGACCGATAACGCCTACCATACAACGCCTCATACGGAGCCATTTGAATGCTCGATTGATAGCTGTTGTTGTAGGCAAACTCAGCTAAAGGCAAAAACTGGTCCCATGAACCTCCAAAATCAATGACACACACTCGTAACATATCCTCCAGGATCTGAATAGTACACTCGGACTATCCGTTCGTCTGAGGATGAAACGATGTGCTCAAATCAACCTGTGTGCCCAACTCACGCTGAAATACTCTTCAGAAATGGGAGGTAAACTGAGTACCTCGGTCAGATATAATGGACACGGGCACAACATGCAATTGAACAATCTCCCTCATATAGATCTTTGCCAACTTCTCTGAAGAATACGAAACTGATACAGGAATGAAGTGTGCTGACTTGGTCAGCCTATCCACAATGACCCACACCGCATCAAACATCCTCTGAGTCCGTGGGAGCCCAACTACAAAATCCATGGTGATACGCTCTCACTTCCACTCTGGAAGCTCAATCTGCTGCATCAAACCACCGGGTCTCTGGTTCTCGTACTTAACCTGCTGACAGTTCAAGCACCGAGCTACATATGCTACAATATCCTTCTTCATCCTCCGCCACTAATAATGCTGCGCAAGTCCTGATACATTTTTCCGGCGCCCGGATGAATGTAATACCGGGAACTATGGGCCTCCTGCAATATCAACTCATGAATACCATCAACATCAGGTACACAAATACGACCCTGCATCTTCAGAACTCCCTCAGCATCAACTGTGACCTGCTTGGCACCTCCGTGCCGGACCGTATCTCTAAGAACACATAAATGACGATCATCATACTACCTAGCCCGAATACGATCATACAATGAGGAACGGGCCACAGTATGGGCAAAAACACTGCCAGTCTCAGAAACCTCCAATCTCATAAACCGATTGGCCAAATCCTGAACATCCAATGCAAACGGTCGCTCTCCAACTGATAGATAGGCAAGACTACGCATGCTGACTGAATTCCGGCTCAAAGCATCGGCCACCACATTGTCCTTCCCCTGGTGATATAAGATGGTAATGTCATAGTCCTTCAACAGATCTAACCATCTCCTCTGCCTCTGTAACGACCCGGTCGGTCATTCCGTAGAAATTGATTTATAATTATTGCTATTGACTTGTCATAGTTTGGTTATACTGCTATTGATGTATTAGAGTTGGTAGGCTTGGAATCAGAATGGTTGTAATGAGAATTTAGTCACTTAGTCTTTAAAAATAGCCTCAGAGTTGGAAAAGTCAACTGAGAGTTGACTTATTGGTAAACGACTTCGGAATGCAGATTTTATGGTACGGATAACTTCGTTAGATGATTTGGGACTTAGGAGTGTGTTCAGAACAATTTTGTGATGCCCAGTGTAGAATTAAGCTTGAATTGACGAAAGTTAGTTTTTGGTGATTTCCGGTCGGCAGTGGAAAATAGGCTATCGGGGCCGGAATAGAGTTCCGACAATTGGAACAGGTTAGTAATGTCATGGATATGTCTGCAAAATTTCAGGTCAATCAGAGTTGTTTTGGATAGTTGCGGCATCGTTGGTGGATTTTAGAAATTTGAAAGTTCTTAGGCTTGAATCCGATGTGATTTTGGTGTTTTGATGTTAGTTTTGGTGTTCCGAGGGTGCAACTAAGTTTTAATGATCATACGTGATGTGTTGGTAAATTTGGGTGGGGTCCCGAGGGGATCGGGATTGATTTCGGATGGTTAACAGACATTTTCATGCCTTAGGGGAAGGCTGTTTTGCTAGTGTTTTTGCACAGGGATTTTACCCTATGCGTTCGCGGAAGGGACCTCGCGTTCGCATAGAGGAATTTGGGGAGCTGGGAATTTTTGTTCTGTGCGTTCGCGAATGGTGAGGTGCGAACGCGGAGAGTGAGGTGGTCAGGCTTCTGCGAACACGGGTAAGAAGGTGCTTAGCGGGCCTGGGGTGCGATCGCGAAGGTCTATGGGTGCTGGGCAGTGCGACCGCGGGCAGGTGATCACGATCGCGGAGAGGAAAAAATGGGCTGTGGGACTTTGTTCTGTGCGAACGCGGTGGAGCTTGTGCGTTCGCGAAGGGTATTTACCTGGGCAGTAATAAATTAAACCCTCCGCGACCATAACCTATTTTAACACCATTTTTGAACGGGAAAAGAGCTTTGAGGCGATTTCGAAGAGGGAAAATCAGTGTTCTTCATAGAGGTAAGTATTTTGGACCTTAAAACTCGATTATAGGTGATTAAGGAACATAATCTCAGTGTTTAATTCATGAAAATCAGTAGAAAAATGTGGGGTTAGGGCTTGAGATTATGAGACCTTTAGGGGTCGATTTGAGGGGTCAAACGAACTCTGATTTTAACGTTCTTTATATGTACGAACTCGTGAGTTGATGAAGAACATTTTGGTATAAAATTTTTCGAGTTCCGAGATGCGGACCCGAGGGTCGGGTTTTGGCTAATTTCGGGTTTTGAGCTAAAATTGGTGTTTTTCAATTGGAATTCATTCCCTAAGCATAACTTGATGATAAAAATCTGAACATTGTAGATTTGGAGCATTCAGAAGTTGATTCGAAAGGCAAGCGTATTGCGGAATAGTTTTCGGGCTAGTTTGAGGTAAGTAATGTCTTTAAATCCTGTCCTGAGGGTATGAAACCCCGGACTCTGCACCCTTCACGGGTTTTGAATGCAAAGATTAGAACTTTGGAAATATATTCCCTATTTAGGCATCTATTGAGTTGCGAAACCGATTTTTAAAGCCTATGCTTAATAGTATTGATATGATTTCGGCTGTAAGCCATGTTTGGGGCCTAGTGCCGATCTGTTTACCCCTTGGGGACTGTTTTTACTATTTTCCTCACTTGTTATGTTATGATTTTCACTCAGTCTTTTCTTGATAATTATTTTGACACTCAAAGTATTTTGATACTATTTATTGAAAATGAAACACTGTTTTTGGGTCGAGAACCCGGTATATTTATTACCTGAAGGGCATGTTGAGAGTGTCTGAGTGAGTGAGGATGCAGACCATTATTGTGAGGATGTTGTGATATGAGAGAGGTTGCGGGCCAATATTGTGTGTGATTTATGCCATGTTGTGGGTTGTTATAGCGCTTGGGCTGTAGGAGACCCTCCGGAGTCTGTACACATCTCCAGTGAGCGCAGGTACCTAATACGTGATGTTGCCTGCGGCTGATACTGAGTGATTGTGAGGTTTCCTGATGGGCTAATACTGAGTGATTGTGAGGTTGCCTGATGGGTTAATATTGAGTGACTGTGAGGTTGTCTGATGGTTTGATGCTGAGGGAAATGGTTACGAGTAATGATTTTGGCCCGAGGGGCAGATTTATGATGATTTTACTGAGATTTTGAACTATGATTCACTTCGTTTTCAAATTGATTTTTACTGAGAGTTTTACTGAGATATATATGCTGAAAAATTATACTTGTTTCAAAGGATTTCTGGAAAACGGTTTTCGAACTTATGTATATGATGAATACTTTGCGGTGACTTGGTGTTTTACTGTTTTTGTGAATTGGTGTATCTGTGCTGTGTGTTTCGTATTTCTCAGAATGTGATTTATTTTCATTACTACTGAGTTGGCGTACTCATCATTACTCCTTGTGCCTCTGTGCACATATCCAGGTACCGGCTCGGAGCAGTAGCTGTCTCTGTTCGTTAACAATAGTTTTTACGGGATTTCGAGGTAGCTGTCCAGCGTCTACAGCTTCTCCATTTCCCTTCCTTATTTAGTTTTAGCATTTCATTCCTAGACTTTATTTAAGACATTAGCAGAGTTAGTTTTATTTCGTAGATGCTCGTGACCATGTTGACTCCAGTCTTGGGAGGTTTTGTTTAGAGTTGTTTAGACTATTATTGGGGCGCTAAGCCTTAAAGAAATTATTTCATGCTATGGTTTCTGTTTATTATTGAATTGTGAATTACTATAATGGAACAAATGCGTAGTAATGTGATGGTTGTCTAGCCTAGTTCCACTATATGCGCCATAACGACCTGTTAGGATTTGGGGTCGTGACAAGTTGGTATCAGAGCTCTAGGTTACATAGGACTCAACGGTCATGAGCAGGTTTAATAGAGTCTTGCGGATCGGTACGGAGACGTTTGTACTTATCTTCAAGAGGTTGCAGAACCCTTAGGAAACATTCCACATTCTTGAATTCTTGTAGTGCGAATCCATTTTATTCATCCAAAAGCGTAACTCTTTGAATTCCTTTCATGTATTCGAATGAGCACGCGAGCGCTTGGTATTAGTTGTGCGTTGGCGGCTTGTGACTTCCATGGGTGAGATGTGATTTTTAACATGTTGATAATGGGCCAGTCGGAAGGACTTGAGGCCGAATTTTGTCTGTGGCTTGAGTGTTGAGATTTCATTTGTGTGGGCACATGTGTTGGGGGACTTATATGTCCGTTGGTGTCCTTATTGATGGAACTTGTGACTAGATGACTACGTGGTAAGTGTGATTGATAGTTAGATGTGTTCAGGTTGTTTGATTGTGACAAGAATGGATTAGCGGGAGATGTAGCAAGAATCATTGAGTAATTGACTTCAGTCTTAAGTTAGAATATGGCCTCGAGCTGGGAGTGTAGTGAAGGACCTCTAATGTTGTTTAGATGTGGAGTGAAGCGGATCCTTCGGTCGTGTTCTGAGTTCCTGTGATATCTTTTGAGCTGACCAATACCCCATCAACGTCTATGTATTTGATTGCCGGTATATTCAACCGTGTTATAACTCCTTTGTTATTGTATTTATTGATGGCATCCTGACGTACTCTCGTAGCCAGGGATAGCATACTCGGCATTTGATGATGGTATTACAATGATATACAGAGGAGAAGATTTGTGCGACGTTCTCCAAGTGTGAATTTTTGGCTCAGTTTAGTAGCATTCTTGGGGCACGTGGTGTCCCGTGAAGGTATCTATGTGGTCATACGAATGTGAGTAGAGATTCCAGAAGCTCAAGAATTCCTTGACCACATCCCCAGTGTTAGTATTGTCATCAGCTTCAGGTTCTTATACCGCTTAATGGGATGTCTTGGGGGCAGGCAGTGGTTGTGTTCTAATGTAGGAAGGTATAATGATTGCGTGATAGCTATGATTTTCGGAAGTGTATAGGGAGATATCATTTTGAGGTTAAACATGCAAGGGTATTTCCTGCGGGTTGTCTTGAGGTGTGTGACCCTTATGTTTATCTGTGGCAAGTTCTTTTCTACCAGTAACTGATGTATGTTGTAATTTGAGTTTAGCTCGCTTGTGGGAGTTGCCATGACCATTATTATAGTGAATACGAGATTTGCATTTGATTTGAGTGTTAGATGGTTTGGGTCATATAAGCTTATGGAGGATTTAGTTGAACCTCACCACAGTATGGTGGTAGTGATAATGTGTGGGCATCGTGAGTATTGTTTGTCTTGATCTTTGGCCTTGAGACAAGTGGGGGAGTCCGCTAATGATAAGTTTATTACACGATTAAGTGTTGTATCAGTTTTGGTTCGAGGTATGTTGGTGAATCAGTTATGACCTACATAGGTGGAGTCTGGGAATGACTCTAGTGATGGAAATTTCTTCGATACAAGTTGTAATGTTCTTTACGGATAGTGGAATTCATTGAATGATGGAGTTGTACTGGTAAGTGTAGAGTGTGAAATGTATGAGTGTGCTTGTTGCTTCCAGGGTGTGGATTACTTTCCTAGTATGTGGATTGCAAGCGGGATCAGGTCGTTCTGTTTACTTGGTTAATGTAATTGAAATTGCGTAGAGTAAATGACGTTCGAGAATGGTTAAGATGAATTCAAGGTTATATGTAGCGATTGAGGGTCTTCAAGGTGTGGAAGGGGCTAGAACTGGTATTTACGTGGGAGGTGTCAAGGCTTGTGGTGTATTTGCATTATCATGGATTCTATCCATCAGTATCAGGAAAGTGAAGGTAATGACTTTAAATTCGCAGGAAGTCTCTTCAGGGTAAGTATTTCTAATGTGGTGCATTTGGGGATAATTGAGGGAGTATTCAGCGGCTTATAAGCCTTAGACTGTATATTTTTGTGTTCGGGTTTTGTGCGGTGAGTCGGGATTAATAATTGCAGTATTATGGCAAGAAGAAGTATCAATTCGAAGGTAAGTCAGAAGGAACTTAGATAAATATGACAGCTTGGTAGTACGTTGGATCAGCTGATAAGGGATATGGTTAGTTCTTTGGGTGTTTATAAGGTAATGAGTTGTTACATGTGTTTCTTAGATATTCTCTTGGAATTTGGTGGCATGCGTAGCTTGGTTGAGTTAGAAGGATCCAGTCCTGTTGGTTTGGTGTTGTACAAATGTGATTCGGGAGTTCTTGATGGTTTCTACCACGGTTAGAGATGTATATTTCTACTGGCGTGAGGGCCATATGATGTATAGTGATTTTGCTTCTAGATGGGATCAAATGGAAAGTTCTTGGCTAGTTGGGTACGTAGTTGTTTGTGGATAGAAAGGAAGCATGAAGTTCTCATATTTATCATAGGATTGCATGGCGTATGCGGTATTTTGTGTATAGTGGAGAGTGGCATATGTGAGGTCACGGTTCAGTTCAGTAAGGAAGGTCAGAACGGACAGTTTTAGATGATTGGGTAAAGGATACCACTATTGGGTGGCTGGATGAGAGTATACATTCATAAAGGACAATGTGTTTAAGGAAATGTGTTTCAGTAAGGGTGCTTCATTGGTGTTACGGCGCTCTCTTGTTGGATCGGCTGCTGATATTCAAGGTTTCTTGGTGACATAGAGGAATTGAGGGGGTATCCCTCGTAGAATGATTGAGTATTAGGGATGTGTTATATATTCGAGCGGTGAAGTGGATATCAAATAAATTAATTTGTGTGCTTCAGGGACTTCGAGACTGGGAGCTTTCATAAGCAGATTATTTTTGTAGTGGTGAACTACGAGGATGCAAGCAAAGCTAGTCAGGTGTTAGTATATGTCATGATTCGGTCATTATGAACCTTTGGAGAATTATCTACCTGTTGTGGATGACCAGAGTTGATTTAGAATTATTGGTAGGCCAGTATGGGTGTGTGTTCTACACTGAGCCAGAATTGCTGACCCCAAATTGCTATTGTTGAGGGATGTACCATGTGATTTTCATTGAGCTTATTTGTATTTTGGAGTGATATATGATTTACCTTTCGGTGTTTCGAGGAGATGTGATTGTTGGTTATATGTGCATAGGGTGCGGTTCTATTTGGGCTTGATAGCGAGATTTGAGTAAGGTATGTAATTGGGTGTTGCAGGATTTAGACGTGTTGGTTATGTTCCTTCTGGTTCGGGTGGCATGGTATCGTCCGATTTCCCCGTGGTTATGGCAATGTACTTTGAGTAATTAATGCCGAATTTCGCATGGTTATTGATTTTGAGCAAGGTGTCTTAGAGTATGTCATGTGGTCCAGCGGTTGGATGGGATCACGCTTTGTATCTGAGTTAGGTAGAGGTATGATCCTTGGTGTCGAATTTGTGTGATATAATTTCACGATGTGTATGACGCTTTTAGCATGATGTGGTAATGGAAAGAGTAATGGCAAGATAGTCATCTCGTGTGAGTCTCCTCTATTTTATGAATTGAGCTCTTGGGATGTTGTTATTGAGTGCACGAGTTCCACACGTTATGGATCGGGATGGTATTGATGTGGATCGCGCGAATGGTTGCTGGTTTCTACGTGTTTCTTTCATCATCGGCACCATATGAAGGTGTTAAAACAATGCTTTGTTTGATAAGAGGTTTACCGGTATTAGGTTGTTATAAGAAACTATTGTGATTAGGAGTTATCGCAACGAGTGCTTGAGTCATGTAGTGGATCATGGTATTTCATCTTGTGTAGCGGATATGACTTGTTACAGTGTGCTCAGACTTATTCAGTTTATAGTTGTGGGATTTTGATCTTGTAAATTGATTCAGAAGTGGAAATGTAGTTCTAAGGTTTATGGGTCAGGATTTGATAATGAAATTTCAATTGTGTTGTGCTATTAGACCCATATGGGGTAAGGTGACATGGAATCACCTCCGAATATGTGCATGGTAGGTTACACAGCAATTCTGGTGGTGTTTGGAATAACTCTAGGCACGTTCGAGGACGAACACATGTTTAAGTGGGGGAGAATGTAACGACCCGGCCGGTCATTCCGTAGAAATTGCATTATAATTACTGTTATTGATGTGTTAGAGTTGGTAGGCTTGGAATCGGAATGGTTGTAATGAAAATTTAGTCACTTAGTCTTTAAAAATAGCCTCAGAGTTGGAAAAGTCAACTAACAGTTGACTTATTGGTAAACGACCTCGGAATGCGGATTTTATGGTACGGATAGCTTCGTTAGATGATTTGGGACTTAGGAGTGTGTTCAGAATAATTTTGTGATGCCCGGTGTAGAATTAGGCTTGAATTGGCGAAAGTTAGTTTTTGGTGATTTCCGATCGGCAGTGGAAAATAGGCTATCGGGGTCGGAATGAAACAGTTGGAACTGGTTCGTAATGCCATTTTGGATATGTCTACAAAATTTCAGGTCAATCGGAGTTGTTTTGGATAGTTTCGGCATCCTTGGTGGATTTTAGAAATTTTAAAGTTCTTAGGCTTGAATCCGATGTGATTTTGGTGTTTTGATGTTAGTTTTGGTGTTCTGATGGTGCAGCTAAGTTTGAATGATCATACGTGATGTATTGGTATATTTGGGTGGGGTTCCGAGGGGATCGGGATCGATTTCGGATGGTTAACGGACATTTTCGTGCCTTAGGGGAAGGTTGTTTTGCTGGTGTTTTTGCACAGGGATTTTACCTTATGCGTTCGCGGAAGGGACGTCGCGTTCTCATAGGGGAATTTGGGGAGCTGGGAATTTTTGTTCTGTATGTTCGCGAATGGTGAGGTGCGAACGCGGAGAGTGAGGTGGTCAGGCTTCTGCGAACGCGGGTAAGGAGATGCGTTCGCGTAGGGTGTTTGCATCTGAGGGACCCCAGACCATTTGTTCTATGCGTTCGCAGGCCTAGGGTGCGGTCGCGAAGGTCTAGGGCTGCTGGGCAGTGCGATCGCGGAGAGGAAAAAGTGGGCTGTGGTAATTTTTTCTGTGCGAACTCGGTAGAGCTTGTGCGTTCGCGAAGGGTATTTACCTGGGCAGTAATAAATTAAACCCTCCGCGACCATAACCTATTTTAACACCATTTTTGAACAGGAAAAGAGCTTTGAGGCGATTTCGAAGAGGAAAAATCAGTGTTCTTCATAGAGGTAAGTATTTTGGACCTTAAAACTTGATTATAGGTGATTAAGGAACATAATCTCAGTGTTTAATTCATGAAAATCAGTAGAAAATGTGGGGTTAGGGCTTGAGATTATGAGACCTTTAGGGGTCGATTTGAGGGGTCAAACGAACTCCGATTTTAGCGTTCTTTATATGTACGGACTCGTGAGATGATGAAGAACATTTTGGTATAAAATTTGTCGAGTTCCGAGATGCGGGTTTGGGGGTCGGGTTTTGGCTACTTTCGGGTTTTGAGCTAAAATTGGTATTTTTCAATTGGAATTCATTCCTTAAGCATAATTTGATGATAAAAATCTGAACTTGGTAGATTTGGAGCATTCAGAAGTTTATTCGAAAGGCAAGCGTATTGCGAAATAGTTTTCGGGCTAGTTTGAGTTAAGTAATGTCTTTAAATCATGTCCTGAGGGTATGAAACCCCGGACTCTGCACCCTTCACGGGTTTTGAATGCAAAGATTGAAACTTTGGAAATATATTCCCTATTTAGGAAACTATTGAGTTGTGAAACCGATTTTAAAGCCTATGCTTAATAGTATTGATATGATTTGGGATGTAAGCCATGTTTGGGGCCTGAAGGGCATGTTGAGAGTGTCTGACTGAGTGAGGTTGCGGGCCATTATTGTGAGGAGGTTGTGATATGAGAGAGGATGCGGGCCAATATTGTATGTGATTTATGCCATGGTGTGGCTTGTTATAGCGCTTGGGATGTAGGAGCCCCTCTAGAGTCTGTACACACCCCTAGTGAGCGCAGGTACCTAATGAGTGATGTTGCCCGCGGGGCTGATACTGAGTGATTGTGAGGTTGCTTGATGGTCTGATACTGAGTGATTGTGAGGTTGCCTGATGGGCTAATATTGAGTGACTGTGAGGTTGCCTGATGGGCTAATATTGAGTGATTGTGAGGTTGCATGATGGGCTGATACTGAGGGAAATGGTTACGAGTAATGATTATGGCCCGAGTGGCAGATTTATGATGATTTTACTGAGATATTGAACTATGATTCACTTCGTTTTCAAATTGATTTTTACTGAGATTTTTACGGAGATATATATGTTGAAAAATTATACTTGTTTCAAAGGATTTCTGGAAAACGGTTTTCGAACTTATGAATTTGATGAATACTTTGCAGTGACTTGGTGTTTTACTGTTTTTGTGAATTGGTGCATCTGTGTTGTGTGTTTCGTATTTCTCAGACTGTGATTTATTTTCATCACTACTGAGTTGGCGTACTCATCATTACTCCTTGTGCCTCTGTGCACAGATCCAGGTACCGGCTCAGAGTAGTAGCTGTCTCTGTTTGTTAGCAGCAGTTTTTACGGGATTTCGAGGTAGCTATCCAGTGTCCACAGCTTCTCCATTTCCCTTCCTTATTTAGTTTTAGCATTTCATTCCTAGACTTTATTTAAGACATTATCAGAGTTAGTTTTATTTCGTAGATGCTCGTGACCATGTTGACTCCAGCCTTAAGAGGTTTTGTTTAGAGTTGTTTAGTCTATTATTGGAGCACTAAGTCTTAAAGAAATTATTTTATGCTAGGGTTGCTGTTTATTATTGAATTGTGAATTACTATAATGGAACAAAAGCGTAGTAATGTGATGGTTGGCTAGCCTAGTTCCACGGTAGGCGCCATCACGACCTGTTAGGATTTGGGGTCGTGACAGCCTCATATTCAACTCCTTCTGCTTGAACAGATACTGCAAACTCTTATGATCCGTGAACACCTCACATGGAACCCCATACAGATAATGCCTCCAAATCTTCAACGCATGAACAATAGCTGCTAACTCCAAATCATGAACTGGATAGTTCTTCTCATGAAACTTCAACTGATGTGAAGCATAGGCTATAACCTTTCTATCCTGCATCAACACTGCACCAAGTCCAACCCGTGAAGCATTACAATACACGGTATATGACCCTGAACCTGTGGGCAAAACTAACACATGTGCCGTGGTCAAGGCTGTCTTGAGCTTTTGAAAGCTCGCCTCACACTCATCTGACCACCTGAACTGGGCACCCTTCTGGGTCAACCTGGTCATCGGGCCTACAATAGATGAAAAGCCCTCCACAAACCGGCGATAATAACCTACTAATCCCACTGTAGCTGACGTGGGGTCTA
Organism: Nicotiana undulata; assembly: GCA_005239495.1. Taxonomy (NCBI): domain Eukaryota; kingdom Viridiplantae; phylum Streptophyta; class Magnoliopsida; order Solanales; family Solanaceae; genus Nicotiana; species Nicotiana undulata. Next base: position 19,305 of record MDKH01090964.1, read on the forward strand.
GGCCAATCTCTGACAGCTGAAATCTTCTTGGGATCCACCTGAATACCCCCTGATGATACCACATGTCCTAGAAATGCAACCGAACTCAACCAAAACTCACACATGGAAAATTTGGCATACAACTGACTATCCCCCAGAGTCTGGAGGAGGACTCGAAGGTTCTACTCATGCTCCTCTCGGCTACGGGAGTAAATCAAAATATCATCAATGAAGACTATAACAAACGAGTCCAAATAGGTCCTGAACACTCGGTTCATCAACTCCATAAAAGCAGCTGGGGCATTTGTCAACCCAAATGACATCACCAAGAACTCATAATGGCCATACCGAGTGCGGAAGGCTGTCTTAGGGACATCAAATGCCCTAATCCTCAGGCTATGGTAACCAGATCTCAAGTCTATCTTGGAAACCACTGCAGCACCCTGAAGCTGGTCAAATAAATCATCAATCCTCGTCAAAGGATACTTATTCTTAATAGTAACCTTATTCAACTGCCGGTAGTCAATACACATCCTCATTAATCCATCTTTCTTCTTAACAAACAACACTGGGGCACCCCAAGGAGAAACACTAGGCCTAATGAAGCCTTTATCCAACAAATCCTGCAACTGATCCTTCAACTCCTTCAACTGCCATACAATACGGCGGATTAGAAATGGGTTGAGTGCCCGGAACCAACTCAATAAAAAAATCAATATCCCTGTCGGGTGGCATACTCGACAGGTCAGCAGGGAATACCTCTGGAAACTCACGAACCACGGGCACAGACAGCATAGAAGGAACCTCATCACTAGAATCACGAACATAGGCCAAATAGGCCAAACAACCCTTCTCGACCATGCGCCGAGCCTTCATATAAGTTATAACTCTACCAGAAGAATGGCTAGGAGTCCCTCTCCACTCCAAACGAGGTACTCCTGGCAGGGCCAAGGTCACAGTCTTGGCATGACAGTCCAGAATAGCATGATGGGGGGATAACCAATCCATCCCCAATATAACATCAAAGTCAACCATATCAAGGAGTAAAATATCTACCTGAATCTCCAGACCACCAATAACCACTAAGCATGAACGGTAGACTCGATCTACCACAATAGAATCACCAACCGGGGTAGCTATATATACAGAAGTACTTAGGGAATCACGGGGCATACTCAGATAAGGGGCAAAATATGAAGACACATAGGAGAATGTAGACCCCGGATCAAATAAAACCTAAGCATCTCTGCTGCAAACTGAAACCATACCTGTAATAACTGCATCAGAGGCCTCAGCCTCAGGTCTGGCAGGAATAGCATAGCATCGGGGCGGAGCCCCTCCAACCTGAACATCTCTGGGTCGACCTACTGCAGGCTGACCTCTACCTCTCACAGTCTGTCCTCCACCTCTAATAGTCTGGCCTCCACCTCTAGCACCTCGACCTCTACCCCTAGCTGGCTGAGAGGGTGGGGGTGCACCTGATACAGGAACCATAGCACGGGGACCATGATACTGAGAACCACCAAAACCTTGGGGGCGAAACCTGGAAATGTGCCCTGTGCCACCGCAAGTGAAACAAGACCTCGGTTGCTGAGAATGCTGACCCTGGAACTGCCTTTTTCGACCAGAATAACTACCCTGGAAGCTCTGAATAGGCGGTGCACTGATAGGAGTTGATGGTGCACTACGGGATACCTGAAGTGCCGACTAGAATGGTCTAGGAGGATGAACTCTGCCAAAAGAATCTTTGCCTCCAGATGAGGCACTATTGAATCAACCGAAATGACGAGGTCTCTTGTCAGACCCCTAACCACTGCCCCTGCGACAAGACCATCTCAACACGCCTGGCCACGTCGGCCGCATCCTGAAAAGAGATATCAGTACCTGTCTCTCTGGCCATCTGAAGTCTAATAGGCTGGCCTAGACCCTCAATAAACCTCCTCACTCTCTCTCGATCAGTGGGGAGTATCATGATAGCATGTCGGGCCAGAGTGATGAACCTGGTCTGTATTGTGTAACAGTCATAGATCCCTGCTGGAGGCGCTCAAACTGCCTCCGATAGTCCTCTCTTTGAGTAACTGGAAGAAACTTCCCTAAGAACAACTCAAAGAACTAAGCCCATGTCAAAGGTGCAGACCCAGCTGGTCTGGTCAAGCAATAGTCCCTCCACCAAGTCTTGGCGGTACCAGAAAGACAGAATGTGGCAAAATCAACTCCATTGGACTCTACGATGCCCATGTTCCGAAGAACCTCATAACAACTGTCCAAGTAATCATGGGGATCCTCTGATGGTGCACCAGTAAAAGTAGAAGGGAATAACTTGGTGAACCGATCCAATCTTCACAAAGCATCGGCAGAAATAGCTTCCCCCTCAACGGCCTGTGCCACAATACTCTGCTGAGCTGCTCCAACTGTCTGAGGTGCTGGAGTTTGGAACTGAGTGTCTAACTGCTCTGGTGTGCGAGTAGCAGAAGTCTGGGCCCCTCCCCTAGCCTGAGAGACGGCTGGTGCAGTAGGAAGTAGATCGTCCTGAGCCACGCTCTCCATGAGGCCCACTAAGCGGACCAGAGCGTTCTGAAGAACTGGGGTGGCAATGAACCCCTCTAGGACCTGAGTTGGTCCAACTGGAACCGTCTGAGTAGGAACCTCACCGTCAAAGTCCACATGTGGGTCCTCTACTGGGGCTGCTGCTCTGGGTTGAGCCCTGCCTCGGCCTCTAGCACGACCTCGTCCTCGGCCCCTCGTAGGAGCTGCAACAGGAGGATTGGGTTGCTGATCGGTAGATGAGTCTAACGTTGGAGTCTAACGTTGAACCCACCTGACAAGCCAACATTTTTGGTTAAATTTACTATTTTCTTTATTTACGATTTTTAAAAGAACAACGATAAACATGAATAAACGAATAAGAATGCGGAAGCTAAGAATTCATCAACTTAATATAATAAATGTTACGAAATTTCCGTACATAAACCCCCAGAACCGGTGTCACAATTACACGGACAGTCTAAGATTTCTAAAAACAAGAGTTTGGAATAACAGATACAACTATCTAGAAATATAAGATGAGACAGAAGGAAGGAAATAGATGGTGACGCCAAGGCCTGCGGATGCCTGCAGGACTACCTCAGTGTCGCGGTGTACTGAAGGATACTCCCTCGCTCAATGTCCACTGGGTCCGGGGTTGTAATCTGCACAACATAAAGAAGTGCAGGTGTAGCATCAGTACAACCGACCCCATGTACTGAGTAAGTGTCGAGCCTAACCTCGGCGAAGTAGTGACGAGGCTAGGACACGACAAATAACGAATACCTGTGTAGTTCAATAATATAATAAAGAAGTAATGACAAGAAATAAATAGTTAAACACAAAACAAAGAGGGTTAACATGCTGGGGAAAATGGGCAATAACTCACTGAAATGACAGAACAAAGTAGCAACTGAAATGTATAAATAACTGCAGGAATTAATAACTCCGAATAAATAAGTAAACAGAAACAGCACGGCATGTCCCCTCGTGCTATAACCTCACATGACACTCGTCACGGAATGTCCCCTCGTGCATTAATAGATAGTCACTCGGCACGGAATGTCCCCTCGTGCATAACCTCACAATCACTCGGCACGGAATATCCCTTCGTGCATAACCTCACAATCACTCGGCACGGAATGTCCCCTCGTGCATAAATAAATAATCACTGCACAGAATGTCCCCTCGTGCATAAATAAATAATCACTCGGCACGGAATGTCACCTCGTGCATAATTAAATAATCACTCGGCACGGAATTTCCCCTCGTGCATAACCTCACAATCACTCAGCACGGAATGT